>CALSBZ010011455.1:122758-235476 GCA_943591055.1 Gobionotothen gibberifrons
TTACCTACCCTACCTTTAAGATGAGAAATTATGCAGTTGCAATGTTTCATCAGTAACCAGGGACACTAAATCCAGTGAGAGGCAAAGCGAAAGTTTTTGGTTTGTTGTTATACACTTCCATTCTTGCTATGAGTCTTGGCAAATGCTAACTTCCCGTGAACTGTGTTTCCCTGGTGGGATTATGTGCTGGCTGCCAGTAACTCAAGACGTGATTCATAGTTGGCAGTGACTGCAGCTGCCTCATCATGAGCACCAGAAAAACATGTTGACACTAAGAGAACATCAGACATGCATGTGTATTGCTCTTTAGAACATTTCCAAACATATATATAACAATCTTTATTGTTTTTACAGCACTTTTCAAAACTAAATGTTGTGTAATATATGTAACATGCCAACTTATCGAGGGTTGATCAAAACATACTACTGCACCTTTTTGTACATGATTCACCTTCAGTCAGGGATATAATTACAGCTGTAGGATTGGCGTGGGAAGGTTGCTTATGTAGGACAAAGCACATAAATACGCACCGACACTTTCCGAGTGTTCTTCTTCTCCTGTGTTTTACGAGCGACTTATCAAGTATTGGCGAACGGCATAAAACATGATTAAACATGATGATGAGTATATAAAACCATGCTCGTATCTATACAACCTATAGAAAAGAAAAACTGCGTCAGTTTTAAGTAATTCTGCCCTCCTGTTTACCGCATAATTTATGAGAATACATTTCTTAACAAGAGAACATAATCGAGGGGTGATCTATAACATTTCCGTATTTATTTATTTCTCCAAGTTATGTTTTTGTGTGCACTGAGGAGTCGCAAACAGGCGTTTGTTAAATCATTTTAAGATTGGCTTTAATCAATTTGTGAAAATTAATTCTTCATATATGATACATGAGAGGTAACATTTTATTTATGGTATTATTTCCACATATTTCTCTCCATTCTTCCTTCTGCCAACGGTGTCGCAGTTTCTCGTCTCTCCCGTTGTTGTGCTTAGTGCGTACGCATGGGTCAGAGTTTGCGTGGAGGACCCCACATTTTCCCGTCAAGTTAGTTTTTTTTATAAATCGTAAACATTGCGTAGAAACTGGCGTACGCCATCTTTTGTGCGTATGCACCGTTTATAAATGAGGCCCCAGGGCATTCGTTGATTCTGCATATGCAAATGCTGCAACTTTCACAGTTGGGATAAAAAAAAAATCCCAGGCACCCAAGGTTTCTTTGATATTTCTACCGCTTGATTTGTTTACAATAATTGTAAAAATAAATAAATAAAACTCTTTCATGCTTGTTGTATTTGGAATTTTTTAAGCAGTTCCTATAATATCTTACGTACAGTAAATCCCTCTTGAGTAAGAGATTATGATTGTGGGACAGTTTGTTTAAAAACAGACTGGAATGAAAACAGACTTCCTGCGTTGCTATTTGTTTGATTTGAGGAAGGAAAGAAAACAGGTTTCTCTCTAGGGCAACTACAATATGGACTGATAAAAAGGCTTTTGAATCCCACAGCGCTGATAATGTTCAACAAAAGGAATCACTTTTATCAGTACATTGTGATCATGGTAAACAAAAGGGATGGCTTCATGCAGGCCTCAGGTGGAATGGCAAGACATTAAGTCTGTAAAACTAATATATCACCTCTTCAACAGGACAATCTGCTGCATATGTTAAATATCAGCGGCTTTGTTCTCCTGTCATATTCACACAGAGACTCAGATATGGGTTTGATGAGCAGCTTGTGGGAACAACATCAGTTTCTGATGCATCAATGCTTTTCACTTCCATTCGCATTTTTGTTTTATATTCTTGCTAAACGAGGATATCTGGGTTTGACGTACAGGTATGTATTTACAAGTTGATTGCTTATACATTTGATAAAAATCTAACTATGTCTCAAGTCATTCCAGATACTCCAGGAGCCTTGGATAATAATCTCACGCCATATCTTTCATTGAAGCCATGTCTTAATATCTATTTGGATTGACATTTAAATGTATGAAGTTCGGTTTGTAAAACAAATGAAATACATAATTATTACTCAAACTGTAAGCAATAACAGCACCATTGTGAAAATGAATGTATTTTTAATTTAAATGTGTTAATATTTAATTTATCTTCATTACATCAATAGTTGTTTTTGAATGTTGTACTGTATTTCAATTATTGACAAGACAGATTGCAAAAAGGTCAATGTGAAACACTGTAATAATCTGTTTGTCAGGTTATATTGTAAAAGAAAGTAGAATGCCCGTCAGTTTAGAATTGTACGAAGCAGAGAAAAGCAGAAAGATGTTAATGTTGTAGAAGCTGCAGATAGTTATTTTTAAGCAAATGTTAAATCAACAATTGAAACAGTGTCTGACTACAAAATGATTTCTGTGTGTGCAGGTACCTGTTTGTTTCAGTCGGAGGATGCGTCCTGGCAGTTGTCACTATGGGCGTCTACAGCCTGCTTCTCTTCACCTCCACCTCTGTCTTCATTCTGCTCGTGTGCTCTGTGGATCTCCGCCGTGTCCACACCTGCGTGTTTGCTGTCCAGATGTTGTGGCAAACCTTCTGGCACCTACTCATACAGTACAGGGAATACTACCTGCATGAGCCTGTCAGCATTAGGTACTAATCAGCTCATCTCTATGTTAAACAAGACATATACTTTATCATATTATAAACAATATTCTATGTTTCTTATTCTCATCTAATTCCATTACACGTACAAAGACAACTATTAACTGATCCTACTAAAACATATATCTTGTTCCACTGTGCCATGCCGTAATATTTGTGCTGTGTAACTAATATAGCTTATCATTGCAAGTTGTATAGATGGATACCCTTCCAAAAAAGACCCTTGAGTATTACATTAATGTCGGAAGCAAAACAACATATCAAAACAATGTAATTTAATATTTTAGGCCAATGCATGTTAAAGTAGAAAGTCCTCTTTGAATATAATCAAGAGCACAAGGAACAAAATATGGATTTCAGAATGAATCCATTTGTTTTCTGCCAGCTGGATAACAGATAATGAAGTTGACAAAAATGTTTGACATATGTTGTCAGAAAATGTCAGCTGCTTTTACAAAGAATTTGTGAGGTGATGAAACGTTTTTAAAACAGCTAATAAATGGACCGAAAGGTGAGTCTGTTTGGGCTAGTTCTTTGCACGACAAGCTTGGAGAATTGTTGTTAAACTGTATTATGCCCTTTGCTCTGGGTAAAAACATGAAATGCATACAGACAATTCATCCTCAATTTCCCCTTCCAGGTTGTTTTTGGCAGTGTCCTCGTTGATGCTGCTGACTCAGAGAATCACTTCGCTGTCGATGGACCTCCAGGAGAAACGAGTTGTGCTAACATTTAATGCCTCATCCAAAAGCAAGGCGTGTGTGATGCTGCTCCCTCTCATCAGCTACATCCTCAATTTCACCACTCTGCTCGGCGGGCCTCTGTGCTCCTACAGACACTTTGTATCTTTAATGGCAGGGATCAGCCTCCACGCTCCACCTAATCCACTGGGTGTAGTCCTTCTAAAATTGATGCAGATTATTTTGCTGGGTTGCGTTAAGTTTTGTGTTGTCTATTTTCTAAAACACAGCTACTATGATTCCTCCTCCTCTATCTATGGTGTCCTGTGGGTTTGGGGTCTGGCGCTGGCTTTTAGAATCCAATATTATTCTCACTGGAGGATTAGTGAATGCCTCAATAACGCAGCTGGGTTTGGCTTTTGGGAAAAAGAACCCGAAGACTCCCCAGACGGGTGCAAACTATCCGATGGAGATTTCTGCACCATCGAAGCCTCCAGCCGTATGTCTGAGTTTGCCCGTCGATGGAACGCAACAACAGCTTCGTGGCTGCGTAGGCTTGTTTATATCAGATGCAAACGTTTTCCGCTGTTCATGACTTTTAGTTTCTCACTGTGGTGGCACGGTTGTCATTTAGGTCACTTTGTGGGAATGTGGACCTGGGCAGCAACAGTGAAGGCAGATTATCATATACACAGGTACTTGCACCCAAAACTCTCATCTACACAAAGTAAAGTATACAGTTGTTTAGGATGGATAAACACTCAGATGATTGTTGCTTGTATTGTTATTGCAGTAGAATTAAGAGATATGTCTGGTTTGAGACTTTTAACATACATTGGTCTGTTTCCACTTCTTAATATAATGCTGCTCTTTATCTTATTAAAACTCAACAAAGTTTAGAAATGTAGGAATGTGAACACACTCCCAGACATGCAACATACTTGTTCTATCATTAAAATATATGAACGAACATGTCTATACTTGTCTTAGTGCATTGTATTTTGTTGTTTGTCCTCTATATACTTTTTATTGAATTTGGAAGAAATAATCAATGAAATGTCAACAAAGCTACATTATTCACACCATTTGATTTATCTCGAGTAGTCTTTGAGTAGGGTGTAACTGGACTTCATAACATATTTCTATGTTTCAGTCAATGTTGCAAAATGAACTAGATTGCAGTGCTAAAAGCAACAATACTTAACATTTAAACATTTCAAGGTTGGTCTCTGCTAGCATAAACTAAAGATCATTTCTGTAATTCAAATCTGTATTAGGGGTCTATGTCCTTAAACCCTGCCATGTGAGTGAGCAGCTCAAGAGAGGAACAGAAAGCTGCAGGTGTGTTCCACAGTGAACATCATTCATCTATTGTTTAGGGTTGAGAAACCTGCCAATATACTGTTTGGTTGAACATAAAAGTTAAAACCAAACCCTGATGCAAAATAATTGGCAGCGCAGTCCATCAAACAAGCTCAGGCATGGCAAGGGATCCTGTCTGACTCGCTGGACAACAACTAGTGACTCAAAGTGAAAATGACAAAAGTGAAAATAAAGCCAGATTTCTTTCTCAATAGTAGATTGACTCAAATGAAACTAAGTGGTCAGCAACAACTTCATGAGGTGGGCGTTGTTTTACTGCTTCCTAGTGGTGAAAACTGTTTAATGCAGCTTTGAGGTGTAATGAGCAAGGATAACAAGACATTAACATTTCCCAAATAACTCTTTGATGTCAAATACTAAAACCTCTCGTGTCTGCTGGCAATCTAAACCCGGGTTTGTTCCCTCTCTCTAACAACAAAGATGTTAATAATACATTTGTATGGAGGCACTTTGCATAACCCAGCCACCTAAAAAAACATTATTCTCAAACTGTAAAAACAAATAATAAACCCTCTAAAGCAGGGGTCTCAAACTCAAGGCCCGGGGGCCAAATCCGGCCCGCGACTTCATTTTATGTGGCCCCGCAAGAGCTTGCAAAGAATATAATATGTTTATTATACGGTTACATGCCACTTTACAGAAGCAGGTTGCCCATAAACTACATGTCCCACAATGCATCTCGTTTTGTGACATGCGCACTGAAGAGACTTGCAATTATTTGCCCTGGACTTCTGCTTTCAGACGTAGTTAATTACTAAGTTATTACCCTATCCCTATAATAATCCAATTTAGAGGCAATAATGTAATATAATACATTATTTTATATATATATATATTATATATTTATAAAGTTACAACCGGCCCTTTGAGTGCAACCTTTATGCGAATGTGGCCCGCGATGAAATTGAGTTTGACACCCCTGCTCTAAAGGAAGAAACACGTGAGTGACAACTGACTCGGTTATGTATTACTACTGATACTTCTTATTTTTATTTGAACTTCTTCACACACAGATCTTTTAGCAGCATTTTTGATTGGTCACAATTAAACATACACATGAAAAGTGTAAAATATTATATAATATGTCTATCGGGCCCATTACTCAGATAGTTGACAGACAATTTGGAATCGTACCCTTTTTGTTTGTTTCTTTTATACTTTATATTTATTTATGGTGATTTTGACAAGTTATAAACCAATACTGATACTGCCTATTGAAAAAAAAGAAGCAAATTTAGTCACAACAAATAAAGGAGTTGCCTGGTTTATCGTCACTCCATTTAGCTGATTTTTGTGTGAATGTGTGCAGCCACTAGAGTTTCAATCAGCAGTACAAATTATATTTTGTATGCACCAAGAGGTGTTTTCCTTCATCATGTTAAACAGAGTGAAGTAGCTCACCTGGTAGAGCGGGGGGCTTTTGTGCAAAGGTTGACTCCTTAGCTCAGCAGCAGGGATATGAATGTAACTCCACCCATTTGCTCGTCTGACAGACTCTCTCTTCCCTTTTCTCTGTACAACTGTTTTATCAATCAATAGTCAAACAAAAGTAACCAATAATATTACAGTCAGGGTTCAAATCAATTCATCATGTTTCTCTCACAGAGCTTTGTTCCCAGAAGTATAATGTGAAGCATTGTGAAGTACTGAAAATGTAATACAAATGAATAATCGTTCTGCTTGTGTCACTTATCTGACTTCCTCCTCATTTTGTAGCAAAGACTCTCTTCTTTCTTTCCACAGATTTCCAGCGACAATGCCTAAAAACAGCAACAATCCAAGGTTTCGGTTTGACACAAATTTCTTCCAGCAGTCCTCTGGTTTGTGAATGTCCAATGTGTAAATCTAAAAAGAGAGGAAATATCACCTTTTAATAGAAAACCCATATTTTTCACAGTTTCGTTATATGTTCTTTGCTTTGTCATATCTCTCTGTACCAGTGTTTCTCAAACTTTTTCATACCAAGGACCACTTAACCAATAAAAAAACACTCACGGGCCGTCGTTTTTCTAGAACAGATTACAAATCGCCTGAAAATGGTACAAACAAGTGGCAAAATGTGTGATGAATGTGTTGCGCTGGGCTATATCCTGCAATCGAAAGTGAAACTTAACCTCGCTCCATTGCGGAGATATTCCCGCGAGAGTGCGGAATTCTTTAAATGTTTTATTTCAAATAAGAAATGTTACCAATATACTCACAGACCACTAGGGGGCGCTCACGGACCACCAGTGGCCCGCGGACCACACTTTGAGAAGCACTGCTCTGTACAATACATATCCACCCTTTTGGAGCCAGCGTATAGACTGCACTGTATACCTCCATGTTCCTCACCTGATGCGTGAGGTGAACAGCCACTGTGGACAGAACAGCATAGTAAGGGAGGGTCTGTTCAGCATTGACTCCGGCTACCACCAGGCCTGACAACATGGCCACCGTGAAGCCACTCAGCCAAGGTTTGGTCTGCTCCTGGAATCTCAGCGCAGTAGACTTCACTCCGATCTTGACGTCGTCATCCTTATCCTAGTTAACAAAGAAAGAACAGAGGGAGCTTAGTCTCAATCACTTATACACTACTTTAAATATGAGGCATTAAGCTTATGTTCTATTCCTACGTGACTGGATTCAATGTAATACAATGCAAGTGAAGCAATGGTTCAATGGTACAGCTCACTCAAAAACATAACATATTTGTTCTGTAACCAATAGTGCTATTCATGAACCTAGATTGTTTTGGTGTGAGTTGCTATGTGAAGGGAAATGTATATAAATGCATGTTTCCTTAAGAGCAGTAAATAGACAGAACATAGTTACTACATGAAATTGCTCAGTGCAAGGTCTGTGGAAAATCTGAAGTAACCAAGTCATGTTTCCTGGAAAGAGGAAAAACCTTACTCATTAGTTTTTAAATGGTGCTTTACTCACACACAAGCCGAGTGCTTCTAGATCTATTCAATTTGAGAGAAGGCAGATATCTCAACAGCAAATGTCGCCAACATACGACAATTTACACCAAACCAAGCTAGATTGAAAAATAGTTTTGAACTATTTATTTACTAAATGTGAGCGGCTAACAATATATATGTCAACTAAGCACTTCATACAAAACATAAATAGGAACTGTAAACTTCACCTGATGTGCATATATTGTGTCATATATCAGCGTCCACATCACTCCTGAGAAATACAGCGGGAGGCACACAGACCAATCACAGAAGCCCTTGACGGCCGACCAGCCGAGCAGCGCCCCCCAGTTGAAAGTGAGGCCTGAACAGAAAGAACATTAGGAACATGAGACAGACTTCAGCCTGATGGGAAGAAGTATTAAGACTTAAAACACCACAGGAGAGTCTTATACAGCTCATACCTAACACAAACTGCGGCCAGTAAGTGATCCTCTTCATCAGTGGATAGGAGATGACTAGAGACAACGAGGCAGCACCCAAGGCTATGCTGGGAAGAGTACATACGTGTCAAGCGATGAATATATGAACACATTTGCATTTAGGTCCATTTTAGTCAGCATTCTTACACAAATCCCTTGCTCTTGTGCATCAACACACTGCAGGGCACAAGTCTATAAAAAGGCAGCTGGTAAACAGTTTGATTCAGTTATAACAGGCTGTTCTAAAACCAAAGGGGCCTGTATGGAAATCGAAACAGATATGCTCATTGAAAACATCCCTTCTGTCCTGGACAGTAAAGTGACTAGGGGCAGTATCCACAGTCCTTGTTTTGTAAAAAAGATGTATCTTAAGCTAATATGAGGCTTCATCAGCCTGGGTTATACAAATCCAGTGAACATCTTCCATAGTTACAGTCTTTTTAGCTAAATTCCTTCTGTGTGTTTCCAGAAAGCGTTTTCCTGCTGACCTGCAGTAGAGGGATTGTAACATAAAGAGGGATTTCTGCACTGAGACTGTAACTTTGGAAGACATTGACTCTTACTGACACTTCGTACAGTTTAGTTCTAAATTGCACTTTTCTTTTACTTTTAGTCCATAGAATAGCCAGAAAAGCATGCTAGCTTGCATACTTAAACATGTGATTAAACACATTAGAGCATCCTGGAATTTTTCGCCTACTATATTTGAACGTGGTTTGGAATGTGGATGTTGTCCCCCGGTGGGTAAAAGACCCCATTACAATTGTTGAACAAAGTCAAAGTAGATGGCAACATAACCAATGGGACAGTTCAATAAATAAAGTCGGAAGACAGTATTTGTTGTCTGACCTACTACACACTTGCTTCAGCGTTCTGTCCTATCTGCTATTCTCTTTAAACTGATAACTAAAATATACAGATCATATATTATATGATACAATATAAAGATCAAAGGAAAACACAGAGATCACTTGATACCTGTAAGAGTTGAGACACAAGAGAACACAAAGTGCCAGAGAAAGCTGTCCTCCTAAGAAGACGAGGGCCTGCCTCTGAGAAATCTCTCCTGATGCAATGGGTCGAGTGGCCGTCCTGGACACCTTTATTAAAACATTATCACGTTTAATCAGTCATGACATAGGGAGGTCGTCATTGGCTGTGACTATGGGAGTGACGATAATGCAGATAAGTAAAAAACACAGCTTGAACAGCATCCTATTGTGTGTCATGGCATGTCATTTATAGCTATCAAAGAGAGGAAGGATTTAAAATCATTCTTGTTAATTCAAAATCTAGCTGAAAGGGCTGAGCAAAAAATAACAGTTAAAGCTGTTTGGTAAAAAAGTTTGACCAAAAGCCACCTGTATCTCTCAGCTATTTTGGAAATAGCTTTATATGAATTGTCCTATACCTTTTTGTCAAAGTCTTTATCCCACATGTCATTAATAGTGCAGCCCGCTCCTCTCATCAGCAGCGCACCCGTACCAAACAGGGTGAGTATGCCCAAATGTGGGAGGTGTCCAGGGTCTGCAGCCAATGCAATGCTCCATGCACATGGGAGGTAGAGCAGCCATGTTCCTGCAATACGCAGACACCCACCATCACTCACACATATTTCTAATATCCTATTATATACTTATAAATATGGTTATTAAAAAATGTCTGAAATACTATAAAAAGGATCCCCAAAATGCAGGTTTGACAATATTCCAAGCACTTGAACTAAATGTAATACTAAACCATTTCAAACCTACAGTATCAAACTATCTTTAAAAAAATGTCATACACATACACTGAAAGATGTAATGAAAGTGAATGTACTAACCAATAGGTTTGTCCAGCCTCATCAATCTGAGGTATGGCTGGATTAGCCTGGGTGCTGAGTTCACTATTGTAGCAGCGGATAGACTGATGGATCTTCTCCCATATTGCTGTGTGTCTCGTAGTCTAAATGTTGGGCGGAAAGCACTCTGGCTGTAAAACCCTCTTCTCAGTGCACTGGAATCAGAGAGGAGACTTGCATCTCTCGTCCTCTCTCCCTCCGTGTGAAGGAAGACGTTCGACAGGGTGTAGAGACAGCGGTAAGTAGTTCCATGATGAATCCTCCTCAGGGTATCCAGAGGTAACTGGCTGGTCAGCTTGGCTGCGAGCATGTTGTTTTTCTGAGGTCAGATTGACGTTTTTTCTCAGAGAACAACACCCCTTTACACACAAAAAAAAGCACACAATGTTTTGTCAATGGCTTTTTCAAAGAGGACTGATTTGCTGGAACAGGCATACCTTTTGTGTCAGAGATAATCAGATGCACAAAGACTGAAGTGTTCATGCGTCAGAGAGCTTTAGTATGTGTGGGTGTAGCTGCATTATTAATTGTGTGTCCTTTGTCTGTGCACATTCCAGGTCAAAAGATATACAGAATGACAATTAAAAAAATCTCAAACCCATGTAATTACCATACATTTCTGGAAAATAAATCTGAACTTTGCATAAAGACAGGTTAAATAATCTTGTTTCATTTTGAAGTTATAATAGTCAGATATAAAATGAATAATATACTGACAAACATGTATGTTATAACCTTCAGAACCTTTAGAAATTAGACTAAGATGTGTATGCTAATAGAAGATTTCTAGCTCTGACTATGAGGTAAGAACCATTTTGAATGCCTTGGAAATATGTGTTTTTGGAAGATTTCCATACATTTATAAAGACACTGCAGGTCATTAACAAAACAATTGGAAATGCCATGTTTTAAGATGCATTAGGCGGTAATCAATGCTGATTTGAAGTGAATTTGGGAAGAACATGGGCGCAAAAAGAGCTGCAGTTGAGCAGATTATTGGCACTTGATCAAGGTCAGTTAGTTTTGTAAATAGAATAATAATGAAAACGGCACACACTAATATGACAGAATACTGACATAATAGTGTACCTAATAGCACATCATCACAATCAACTCTAAAGCTAACTCGGGCTCAAGCAAACGATTTGTATCAAGGTTAACTTGTCTTAAACCGAATTCAGTGTGAGCCTCACAGTGAGGTAAAACTTACTACGTTTCTGCTCTCCTGTTATTGTCCGCCCGATATTCTTCCGGAGGAAACAATGGCAGTATGCGGAACCAATGACAGCGTTCTGCAAGATCCGTCGGCACATGTGTTTTTCACTACAAAACTAAAACGAAATGTACATGGCCGTAATTATGTAATAGGTTATGACTTATTATTTATTTTTTAATCAGTTAAATTAATAACTCAATCGATCAAAATGTTCTCTGAGCCAATCCGTAAAAAACTAAAAGCATTAAGACATTACAATATATTTTAACAAGTGACCATTTTTTTTCATGGAAAAGGTGGACGTCTGGGTTAAAAAAAATAATAATAAGGGATATGGCTCCGGGGGTTACGTTCTTACGTTACACAAATGTAGAAGTAGCAGAACATCGCCTGTGCTCCATCAGATAACCATGGACTGTATATGATTATAACACAGGTATGTTGCCTATAACAAGAATTCACTGGTAAATTAATGTTTCACCAGTTACTTTATCGTCTCCTCAAGTGCATTAAGTGATATTGTGTGTCCTTTGTCTGTGCAAAGTGCCTCAAATCTGTTTTATTTTGAAGGTTAAGAGGTTCTCGACGGAAGTGAAGTGACATCCTCTGATGTCGGACCGGAAGCAGGCCAGAGAGAGTTGGACTCGCGGGAAAAATGGCGGAAATGTGTCCTCTCTCTACGTTAACAACAATATCGATTCAACATATTGTATTATAAGCCTAATATTGGGCTTGTCTACATGCGTGAGTACTTTATTTATTTGCACATAGATTTTAATTAGTTATATTTGTGGACTATGTCTTTTCATTGTGTTTTTCAAATAGTTTTTTTCGGTAAGGGGCTGCTGGGCTTGCTCTTCGTTTCCTTCCTGTTGAACATACCTGACTTTGGTCCCAAGTTGTTTCTTGGACCATTGGTGAACTGCTGTAGTAGCAGTATATCCCTTGTTGATATTGTTTTTTCCTTTTGAATCCATGTAGAAGCCCTCAGTAGAACACTTAACTTAAAAACAGTGTTAACAAAGTAGAAATCACATGTGGTTTGCTGGTTTTGTACCTTCAGCAACCCAATCATTTATGCTTTCAATCCTCTAGGTGAGTCACAGCTGTGTCTTCATTCTCTGCGTTTAGAGAGGAGTCCAAGATGCAACAAGGTATTTATCACTTTCTATTTGGTGACAATGCTGTTTCAGTGTAATGCATGTCATCACGTTGAGTTTTATTCAACAGTATCTGTTATTTACCTCCTTAGATTCAACACACTTTTCCTCTTCTGGCCACATGAAAGAGAACCCCGTTATCTCTCAAGAAACCACAACCAAGTCTGTCCAGTGTAGACACTGTACTGTCCCCTTTAAATCCAAGCTCTATCTTTTTGAACACCTCAAAAATGTGCATGGCTATGATGTAGAAGGTGCATTTATAGAGGCTGGTTTAAAAAACCCTGGGACTAACAACGCAAATGTTGACTACAATTCCACAAATACAGAAGATGGTTTTGAATGCCAGCAGTGTGATTTTAAAGCTTTACATTTGGACGTTTTAAAAAGTCATGAGAAACATTGTCAAATAAAGACAGAAGATCAGAACGTGATTGGAAATGTAATCATCTCTGAAAATCCGGGTGCCGAGATATCTGAAGTCTCAAAAAAAGAGCGTGGTGATTCTGCAGTAGGAGCAAGTGAGATTCCCTCCTGTCTTTCAGTTATGTCTACCTCAAAATCGAAATCCACACTTAACACATCCAAGGATCGGAAGACATACAAGAGGCAATTGCAAACCATAACAAAGTACTTTGTGGCAGCATCGGGATCAAATGGGAAAACCACAGTGAAGTTAGCTGAAAGCGCAAAGCTTCCAGAATGCACCAAAACGACCATTATTTTGCAGGAACCTCCCCCAAGCTCCAGTCCAAACAGCAGTGGTGTGTTTAAAGTAAATGCAAAGTCTATCATTGACCTAAACCATGTTTCTCAACAGTTTTTGCTGAATGACCATTTTTTAAGTACTGACCTGAAACAACCAAAGCCCATGGTTCAATCAAGAGACATGGTTACTGACAAAGGTGGCCAGAGGACCAACAATGAAAGATCAAGAAGCCCACCAGCTAAAAAATCAAAGACGAACAAAGAAATGACAAAGCTACCAGAGAAAGCAAACACAAGTAAACAAAAATCAAGCAACACAGAGTTTTCATTTGATGTGAGCGAAGATGAAGGAGAAATTAAACGTCATTTTGTCAATGGAGACACAGAAAATGCACTGGTTTATCTTTGTAAGCACTGTGAATACAGAGATGTGGGCATCACGAATGTGTCTACACATTATCAGAACAACCACCCCTATGTAAGATACAATGTTGCTTACATAAAGGATCCAAGTGATGCGAGTGCTACCTTTCGCTGTCTGCAGTGTCCAGTTGAGTTTTTGAGTGAAGCTAACCTCAAGAAACACTACACTGAAAATCATCCAGAGGCCCCAAATGTCTTCAAGATGCATTCACGTGAACTCAGTTTGGTGTTCAAATGTTTTGTGTGTCTGTTTACGACCAACATGTTGGAGTCTTTGATAAAACATTTCAAGGAAAATCACCCAACACATCGATTGGATAATTCCTTGATGTACTGCAGATACTCAGCCACTGGATGCCAAGAGGGATCATATCAGTCAAATACAATTGATAAAGCATCCAGTCCAGGAAGAGAAGAAGAGATTCCTCCTGAGAGTGCCTGTACAGCTAGTAAGGAAGTGCAAAATGCATCCTTACCCCAACATCCTACCCCTAACAGAGCAGACGTGATCCTGTATCATTGCAACACCTGCAAGTTTAGTCATAAGTCCGTTGTTGTTATGCATGTCCACTACCAGAAAATCCACCCAGGTGAAGAAGTCTCAATAGACAAAATCAAACAGTCATCTCGCATCCCTTCGCCTACTACATCACAAATGACTCCAGATAAGTCGCCAAACCCTCTGACAATAACAGAAAAAGCTGCGCCTCAAACCAACATCTCCGATTCTTCTGAGCAAACAAAAGGCAAAGCTGAGCCATCACAAAATACGCACCCGACAGACGCTTCTAAGACTTATTTAGAGTCTCCCAAAGTTGAGAAACAGGAATCTGTGGAAGAAGCAAGAAAAAGGTCGCCCACTAAACGCTACAGTGAAATGGACAGTTCACCAAATATACTGTTCTACTGTCAGTTTTGCGGTTATTCAAGTACCAAAATTAAAAGCGTTGTTGGTCATCATAACGCCAAACACTCTCTCCAAGCACTAACATGCATTGAAGAGATCCTAAGTCATAGTGTTGCTGTGCGGAAAAAGAAACTTCAAAGTGAAGCTGAGTCTCCAGGAAGTACTAAATCCTCTAAAACCAAAACCTGTCAACAAGCTGAGGTATATAGTGAAACAGCTCCACATATAGAGTATGACAAAGCAGGACATGCTTATGCTTGTGCGGAAAATTTGTTTTACTGCCAAAATTGCAACTATGGAAATCCATCTGCAAAAGGAGTAGCAAACCATCAAAACCAACTTCACAGAGGCCTAGATTATGACAAGGAATGTATTCTTCAACATACAGCTTTGATTCGGGATGAAATTGAAAAATCTAAATCTCAAGCTAAGGAGTTCGCCTTCTCCACGCATCTACCACAGCCCCTCATGAAAAAGGGCGATGAAGATATGTTTTTCTGCCACTATTGTAACTATAGACAGCGCACTGTGCAATTAGTACTGAGGCATTACTCTAGAAAACATACTGGACTTATAATTACGGGCAAACAAGTTTGTCTGTACACCACTATTGTTTGTGAAAAGGCACAGAAATCAGACCTAAAAGCAAATGGAAGCCAAGAAGTAAATCTTGCAGAGATAAAAAACAATAAAAAGAAAAAAAAGAAAATGATTTGCAAATCTGTGTCAGTTTCATCACCAGCCTCACAGACCCAGAGGACCCTTCAGTGCCATAGATGCACATACACAACTCAATATGTATGTGTTTTGAAGAGGCATATAGGGAATATCCACGGGACAAAGTGCTCAGTCTCAAATGTTTTAAAACGGTGTTACGAACAAGGACATTTACAGACAGGGTATCACTGTGACATGTGTGTTTTCTCCCACAAAAACGCAGCAGCAGTCTTTGAACATCACAAGGAGCAACACCCAGGGCGTAAACGAAGCCTTGAATATGTGATTGATCGATTGTATGTTGGTCCCAAAAGGGAACCTAAAAGACAAAAACCTCAAGAGAAGTGCACTGATGATATTCCTGAAGGTAATGACAGCATACCATCAAAAATATCTGGATACAATGATACGTATTCATGCAGAGCATGTTCATTTAAGGGTGGCTCATTGTTAGTCATCGCACAGCACTACCGTGATGTTCATCCATGGTCAGTAAAAGAAGACGGCTCTGTCATGGATGCCAAAAGCAAAAGACAAAGTGCAAACAGGCAGATGGAAGACGACAATGAAATGCCTGGGCCATTAGAATCCTACCAAGTGCCTCTGGAATTCGACATGCCACCTGTTTCAACCCCTAAAGCAACAGCATCATCCAAAATACTCAGGTGCCCTTACTGCCCTGCAAAGTTTAACAAAACGCACGGCCTAAGCGTTCACTGTGGAATGAAACACTATGAAGCTGTGAATGAAAACCAAGAGGAAAAGCAAGAGCAAAGTGAAACACACATGCATGTCTTCAAGTGTCCGTATTGTACCTACGTCAATACCGGTTTCAAAGGAGTTCAAACTCACTTCCAGATGAGGCATCCTACCCTCAAAGTCAGGGCAGACAGTTTTCACTTAGATACAGCACAATTAGCAAACTGGGATGACTGTTTGAAAATAAATGGTCCTGGTAATCCTGGCAATTTAAAAATTAGGGGCTATATGTGTCAAACCTGCCCCCATATCTGCTCAACGGTGGAGAGGCTGAAAAGGCACTGCAAGAGAGAGCATACGGAGACTGAAGAAAAGCCACCTAAACCCTCAGCTGTTAGCAAAATAAAACCATATAAGACCCTGGCCAATCGGCTGCCAGTTTCACAGATCTCCTTTTTACGTAAGAAAAAGTATGCAGTGAATAAGTGCCAGTACTGCACTTACCATAGCAGCACAAAAATAGCGATTGATCGACATGTGCGTGTTCACCACAAGAAGGCTTCAGTTTTAAAGGTTCAGGATGGTGTATACAAGTGCGAACTGTGTACCAATTCCTATTTCACAAAACCACTTCTTGGAAGCCATTATATCCACAAACATGGAAGGAGCAGCTTCTTAAAATACTGTGCCCCTGTATACAAGAAGGGCCCCGAGAAGCCAGAGCCTCTTCAACCAGAAAACACTGATGAGGCATGTAAGTCAGGCACAATTGAGGAAAACAACAAATTGATCTACAGGTGTCCAACTTGCCCCTATGTGAATTCAAGTTACCATGGCACTCTCACTCACTGCCAAATGAGGCATCCAAACATCCTTGCCAGGGCAGACAACCTTCCAACAGATGTAGTTGCTACCAACATGGTGGGGCGTACGGATGGAAACAATTCTAATGTGAAAGGGTACCTATGTGAAATGTGTCCACTCATTTTTGCATCAATGAAGAAACTGAAAATCCACTGTGTGAGTGACCACGATGGTGCTGAGCCAACAACTTCTGAACATTCAGCTGAAAAGCAACCTGATCAAGGCTCTAATGTCTCAGTGTGGACGTCTTTAAAAAGCAATACACCAGCAGTAAGCGCCACAGAAACGGGCTCCAGAGACCAGTTGGACACTCAGGAGACATGTCAGCCAGTACAGAACAAGCGAAAAGTATGGAAGTGCCACATGTGTTCCTACGAAGCAATCTATCGAAGATACCTGCAAACTCACTACAAAAAACGTCACAAATATGATCCACTTACCACACACGAGCTGCTTGAGAAATATAACTGTACAATTCTACCTGTAGCTGAATCTGAAGAACCAACACCCACCGAATGTAAGAAGTGTCCAGAGTTGACGTTTCTCTCACCTCAGCTGCTTCTAGCCCACTATGATACTTTTCATAGCTCAGATTGCCTAGACTTCATTGTGCTATCACAAGGAAGAAAGAAGGGCAGCACAGGTCTCTACAGGTGTGTACACTGCAACAAACTGATGAATGGAACTAGGAAGCTGTGGTACCACCTGGATTGCCACAGAGCGAGGGCCAAAATGAGGGAAAAGCCTTCAACGAAAACACCTGACACTATGACAACACCAGAGGCCAAATCCCTCAAAGTAAGTTCCTTGCAAATATTTCCATTTTTGATCCTTTGCTACATGCTTCAGCTCCAATTTGTTAACAACAACTGGGTTTAATTTTCAGCTTGGTGGGCAAGATAATCTTCTCATGTTAGAACCTGTGGAGGACCTGGCCCAGTCAGTACAGACTTTGACTTTGCCACAGAGTCCTCTGTGGACATCTCCAAACCAGGCTGATGTAGAGATGCCGCAGATGGAATCAAGTGAACACGCCTGCAAACTGTGTCGGCGGACTTTCATGTCACTGAAAGGTTTGCGTTCGCATGAGCGCAGCCATGCAGCTGTGGCAGCCATCAAGAAGCAGGATCATCTGCCTGCGTCATTAGGGTAGGAAAAACTTCAGCTGTTTGTTATTAGGGAATGTAGTGTTAACAAAAATGTAGCTTACACTCTAAAATAGATATATGACTTCTCCATTTGGGTTCACTTGCACATATTCAAATAGTATATTATCACAGTATTGTTCAGACGGCATTATTAGTATTTTAAATGCAAAGGTTTTAAATGTCACATACACAAATGTGATGTCCAGATCCCCTTAGACATATTTACCTATTTATAAGCTGACTGATAATATCTGACTGATCTGACATTTTTTCATCCTCTTAACAGCATTAACAAATATGTTCTGATCAAAGCTGGGACCGTGAGACCTTACCTCTGTAGCTTCTGTCCCTATCGGACCACCGTCATGGGCCTGTGGAGGAGTCATTTTATGAAAATACATAAAGGTGAGTAACGTGCAAATTACGCACCATTAGCAAACATTCAATGAACTGGTAAAGATCTCATATTGATGTGATGTGTCCTATACCTCCTGACATATATATTTTATTATCAGCAATACAAGGACAATTTTAAATGACATGAATGTTCCATGCAAGCTTTTTCAGGCTACACATTTACCAGAAAGTGTAGCCTGAATGTCATTATTTACCTTTACTCAAACCTTACACAGTTCGTATACACTGTGATATTGCACATTTTTCTGACTTTCATTCCATGTTTGTACCGCTGCTCAGGTGTCGTACTGGATTCTGATGAGAGTGATAATGAAGAAGAGGAGAGCGCTCAGGTGACTGGCAAGGAGCTCTTAAGTTCATCAGAGGAATTGAGCTGTTGGCCTGAAAGTGATGAAAAACCTGCAATTACTAAAAGTAAGTCATCTGTTTTATTTTCAATAAATCACAAATATGTAGCTGTTAAAATGTTTATTTCATACTTAGTTTTTTGCATTAGTGGCTATAAGAGTGATTTATTGGGGAGGCGTGTGGTGCAGTGGGTTGAGCGTTGGTGTTCGGATCAGGGGGTTCAAACCCCACTGCAGTCAGCATGTCGTCGTGTCCCTGAGAAACTTCACCCCAAATTGCTCCTGTGGGGATTGCCCACAGTGTTGAGTATGCAAGTCGATAAAAGCGTCTAACAAGTGACATGTAATGTAATGTTTATTGTGCTTTGACAGAGTCGCTTTACCTGGAGCCTCCAGATGTGCAGCGCCAGTTGAACCACTATAGCTCAATGGCAAAGACTAATGGCTCCACAACACATAAGCAAGAAGCCATGTTACCTGACAACAGTCTTCTTCACTGCGAGTTCTGCAATTTCAACACTGAACACCGGTCTAGTATACGACGTCACTACGTAAATCGCCATGGAAAGAAGATCTTCAGGTGTAAGGACTGCGAGTTCTTCACAGGTGTAAAGTAAGTTACAATCACCATGAGACGTTTCTTTAATGTTCAAAAGAGAATGCGTCTTTCATTGTAAAAACCGCTGTTATTTTTTTCTATCAGGAAAACTTTTGAGATGCACATGGAGAGGGGCCACTCTACATGCCAATCACAACCTACTCATGACAAAGACCTGCGCTGCCCTTTCTGCCTGTACCAGACCAAGAATAAGAATAACATGATCGATCACATCATCTTGCATCGTGGTAGGTTAGATGCCCGTCAGGATTCGACGTCCCACCCCCTGATATCGTAATCCATGACGTTATGTTCAGTCTTTATTTCTTTTCTTTATAGAGGAACGTGTTGTGCCAATTGAAGTGTGTCGCTCGAAGCTGTCTCGTTGCCTTCAAGGCATCGTCTTCCGCTGTCACAAATGCACTTTCACGAGCGGAAGTGCTGAAAACTTGAATCTGCACATGACGAGGCACGATGACATCAAACCCTACAAGTGTCGGCTGTGCTACTTTGACTGCACTCAGCTGAGCGACCTCGAGGCGCACCTGAGTGATAAGCATCAGGTGAGGATTTGTTACTAAAGGCTTCAATGCATCACTGGGATTCCTTTCTGTGGGAAGGAATTGTAAGTGATACACTTTCAATGTACTGGAATTTGGTAAAAGTAATGCGCATCACAGACAGCTTCTTTGTTTCACATTTTCAGTTGCCATTGTAGAAATGTATTGTAGTAAATAAAAGTTACTAATTTAACGATTAGGCGGTTTTAAGAAATTGTTGACTACTTGACCAAATAAAAGTTTGTTGCAAGGACCTATACGTCAAGCAGTGCAAATGGCAAGTTGGGTCATATTTTATTTATATAGCTGAATATAACTTATTTTCATAAGGGGTTTTTACAGTATACAACTCTGTCATTTTGACAGGCTTCTTAGCTGGACTAGAGTAAACAATAAGCTACTTTAAATCCTTGGTCCCTGTGTAAGAAACAGGAAAAACACATCTATTAATAAAATGGAGAATAATGAAAAACCTAATGTAAGAAATCTCAGACCTTACTTAAAGCACGCAGGGAGCAACAGGACCCGAGCAGCGAGTAGTAAACGCAAAATTACAGCCAAGAAACGAATTTAAAGTTGAATCTGCCACTCGTGATGCACAGGTTAATGAGATAAAAGATCTGTTTTTGTGAATCCAATCCATACGCTTTGTCAAAACAGTCAATAAAACATCAGACAAACAATTAAAGAACAAGACAGAAAATAACAACCACCTCGAAAACAAACAACACAATAGTAGATTCCCAGTGGAGAGCCCACAAACAACAATAACATAAAAAGAAAACTGATTTCAAATGTGCAATGTGGATTCTTGTTAATTTGAAGTTTGATCTTTATGTGTTTTTGCTTTTTTGCAGGTCGTGAGGAACCACGAGCTTGTGGGTCAGGTCAGCCTCGATCAGCTACAGGCAACGGTTGGGAAGATGCCAGAAGAGGAACAAGAACCTTCGTCTTACTTGGAGCATCAAAGCAACGAAAGCGATGATGCAGAAACAGATGAGTGTGTAACTGGCAGTAATGAAGGTCCGCATAAGACACAAGTCAAGGAACTGACAGAAAATGAGGTGAGGGACGAAGTGAAACCACAGACCGAGGCAGTAGTGTTCTCGCCGGCCCAACCGGTACTTGGGGAAAGTGAAGACAACTGCACAATGTTCAGGCAACTAAAAGAACTGATGACACTGGGGAGCTCAACAAAATATGCTAAGATTCCCGCAAAAACACAGGACTGTAAGCCGCATAATGAGGCTCCTCAAGAAAAAGCATTTGGATCTACCTGTACGGAGGCAGATCAGAATAGAACGACAAAGACAGATGAGAACACTGAGTCCGAGGTTGTAGATAAAGTTCAAAGGGAGACGGTATTGCTCGGTGAAACCAGTGGCAAATCTCTGGCAAATGACCCACAAAATCAAACTAATGCCGAGGCAATTCCAGCCGTTTGTATTGTGTCGCCCAAGTGTGAACCGCTCAAGATAAGCAATAAGGAAAGCTTAGATGTCTCACTGACCAACTACAAAAACCAACGGGTGCACAAAAAGATTGTGGAGGTGAGAGACCCTTACGAGGACATGCCAGTACTCGAGAAGGAATATCTCAAAGAAGAAATGCAGCCTCTTGGTTGTTTCAAGGCCAAAGCTCAGAGTGACCATCTTCAGCAAAAGCAGGACAAAACAGATGAGACGATCGCTGACGATGAAAAACATGAGCAGGGTGACGGGAGGAAGGAAGATCCTTATGTGCCCAAAGGTAAGATATTGATCACATTGAGTACAAATATACAATTCTAAACATTTACATATGAGTTGTTGCAGAGCTAAGAAAAACATAAGGACACTGCTGCCCTCATTGCTTTCATTGTAAGTCTGTTCTCAGTCTGGATGCTTAACTTTTTCACTGCCTCAGTGAAAGGGGCCCGGCAAAAAACGTTTATTTTCATTATCTATTAACCAGCTGATTATATTGATACCTTGTTTATTAAGTATGAAGACACATCTTCATCCTGTGTTGTTTGACCAACAGTCAGAAGGTGTTTCGTAAAACAGAGAAAGGCCTCAAATGATCACAGTGGAAGCAACTAAATACTTCATGTGAAAAGTATGCCTGCCTTTTTCTGTGATTTCGATTTTCAGTCATTTATGCATAATGCGAAAATGTTAAACATTTGTAGGGTCTCTGTTTGATGATAACCTTTTAATGTTTGACTGCCAAAACATGAAAGTCATCTTATCATCCTGAAAATATTTATTGTCGCTATTTTCTGGACATTTTAGACTGAATAATTAATCGTTTCATGGCGGGACAAAACATTTCATTGTTAGTTTGCAGCCTTAATTAGGTTTTGGAAACTGCATGTTACACCAGCTGAATTATTTCTGTTTTCCTTTTAGATGCACTCACAGAGGGAGATGCTGATGCTCTTCGCCCAGCAGCCACAGAGGATCAGCCATTTACCTGCCAGTTGTGTGGACGACACCTCATGAACAGCTCTGAGCTGCAGCGTCACATCCTTCGACATGGAATATAATGTTTTTTGTTTCGTACAGTAGCGAGAGGCGTCCACCCTTGATTTTCTCCATGATAATCTAGATTTGTTTTCATCATCCATCCTCTACTCTGTTACTGTTAAGTTTAAATATGTTTAACCAGGTAACATATAGATGTTTTATAGATTTTAACCTTTTTTATAATTAAATGTTTTTTTTGGTACAGCTGTTATGCGTGTGATTTAATTTGTGTGATTAAGCAAATCAAACTTTGGAGCCAAGATGGTGGATGTATAAAGTGTGACGCTTTGTCAAAAAGACATTAATGGATATGCATGGATAACTCATGCGAAGATCCTCACTTCTTTTTTTTATTCCTGCAGTTATTTTTTATGAATATGATAACCATTTAATACTGTAAAACATGCAACAATATTTACACTGTGAACTTTTGTTACATATGGAACATTTATGTTCAGTATGAAGAACTGCTAGACCAACCTCAAAACCATTGATTGTGAAAATGCTGGTGCTGCATTCAGGTGCTGTTGGGTATTTGATACCAGGAAGAGCTATTGTTATCTGTCAGGCAGTTTAATTTCATTCAGCATCAGTAACACAACTGGATTATAACCTATTGCATTTCCTCAATACTGTATTTAGGATTTTTTTTTTTATTCAATGCGACTTCATAATTTTACTCAACGGAGGCAAATATTCCATGTAGACTTTGTCTGACCGCTTTAGTTACCTTCAGGATTACAATTGTTTCCTTTTCAGTGAAAACCACGTAAATCCAGATGTATTGATTGTGAATGTTTGTGATGAACAGAATGATACGTGTTGTGATAATTCTACTAAATAAACTTTTTTGTAAAGCCTTTTGGATCAGCTGAAAGAATCACAAAGCAGAACATGGCTGTTTTCCTGAGAAACTTGAAATATTGAGAAACATGGTTCTCTGAGGACAGCAACAACGCTACATAAAAATGCTCATATAGAATATGATGCATTGCCGTAGATTCAAGTACCAAACACTGTAAAATAGTTAAAATAGGCACAATGTAAAAAGTGGAACCTTAAAGGTAAACGATTATGATATTATAAATGAAAATGGAGAAATCATCTTGTTTTATTGAAACAAAACATTTGTTCTTTCTATTTTTTTAGAAGTTGAAGCTTTCATTTGTGTTTTAGATGTTTTCGTTAAACAAACTAAAACCATGAGAGCAGATAAACACTGGAAGTGAACAGATCAGACGGTTCTGTAAATGCTTTATGTATTACTTATGAAGATCAAGAAATCAGTGTGAAAAGAGCAAGGCATGAATTATTTTATTTTTTAATGTTTTCTAAACAAAACAATTATTTAAACTGAGCTAATGTCATAACACAACGTGAAAAATGCCCCTTATGCAGATTAGATGAGTATTAATAGGGTTATCTGTAAACTAATAATATATATATATTTTGTAACAATTCATTATTTTTCTTATTTGTGGATTGTTGTTTGTGTATTTTAACTGTTTTGATTTTGTTGTGTAGTATAACCTATATATACAGTCTATGAGTAATGTATAACCCCCTTTCTTAAAATAAAAGAAGAATCAAAATGATGCCTTCAGGTTGCGCAGGGCTCCCCATACGCGGAGGAGACTCCCATTAGTTGTACGGGACCATGACAGGTAATCGTAATATTGAAATATCGAATCGTAATAATGAACTAATAAGATGCTATACTAATACAAAACATTGAGATTAAAAGACAAAATATGGATTTTTTTAGGATTTTGTGATGCTAGGTCATTCTTTTTTTAAATAGTTTCTCGTTCAAATGACATACAGTACATTGTTTCCTTCTCGTTAGCGGAAATGGGTTTCCAAACCAGTAGCCTACTGTGGGTAAGTATATTAGCTTTACACCTCTGCCACAAGACACGAAAGAGTGCGCATGGCGGAAATACGAGTTTACGAGGAACACGTGAAGGCATCATTTTCTTCTGCATACGGTTACGACACATTCTTGTCATCCATATGAAAGAGGAGCCAGCTTCCTGGTGTGGACTTATAATAATGGACTGGTGAGAGAGGGAGAGAGTAGACAGCTCTCTGTGTGATCTGCGGCGATAGTGTAAGTATAGAAGCTGTTCAAATGTTTCTGTGGTCTTTGTTAAATACACTGCCTGTCCGAGGAGAGGTGATGCTGGTAGGTGCGGATCGATATCAGAACATAACTGTGCGGAGGCAACCACTTGTAGGACATCTGATTTAAGTTATTGGAGCTATAGTTGTTGGACTTATTGTAGTTAATATAATCTTTGCATGTGTGCATTTACTGAGGAGTTATAAACTGAGAAAAACTTTGATCCGAGCATTTTCCTTCCTGCTTGAGCTACACCTTTTGTCTCTCTTTCCTGATGAGTTACTGTAAGAAGTAGTAAAGACTGTAGATTGCAACATTCAAGGCACATCTACTTTTGTAAACATCTAGCTACTTGCATATGGCATATCTGAGTCACTTTGCCGTATTGAAAACTTTCACATTTTCCCTGTCATGCTGCACATGGAATTAAACTTCTCACCTGTTCATTTTTCCACTAAAATGTATCCATTTATCTTGATGCCAGTCTACTGTCTTTGTTAGTGCTTCAGTTTACATGTGCCTGGTTAACGTATATTTACTAAACACTAACTGACATACAAGAGGACTTTTCCAGGACTGAACGATGCAGTGTGCTGTTAAATACATTATAGAGAAAATTGAGACTATGTTTAGTTGATTCACGTTTAGTTAACTACTAATAATTCAAATCTATTTTGGACATGCACAATTGTAAAAAGGTGTGTCAACTGTGTTGCTTGTCATTTAGATTAGATTATGTGTATATTAATGTAGAAATATAAATGTTGTGTTTTTGTTATTATTGCTATAATTCATTAAGCAAAAAGTGACAATGTCTATTAAAAAAAAACAATTGAATACTTATTTTAAAAAATGTCTCTAAAATCTAAATATTTTGAGAATAAAATGTCCAATAATGATTTGTAAGTGATTGAAAGTTTTACTGGGTCTTAAACGAAGCAGGTCTTTTGAGGAAATGTACAAAATGTTTTTTTAAACCGTTTTTTTTGGAGGAAGCTCTCATTGAAGTTTTTAGGATATAACAGACCTGTGAGATCTGTCTGTGTGTAGTAATTGTGATACTTCTGCTTTTAACTTCTCTTCTCTTTATCTGTTGGCATGCTTTGAAAATTGAATTTACTATGATTTTATTTTCATGTCAGTGCAGCTCTTCTAATGAATGTGTTTTACTTGTGAACAGGACCAGTAAGGACACCGACTTCAGTCTGAGGAATGTCAGGGATAAACAAATCTGCAGAGGATGGTGGAGCCTTCTCCTCGAAGGTCATAAACATTGTGTTTATCACACTGCTGTTGGACCTGCTGGGATTTACACTGATTCTACCTCTACTACCATCCATTTTAGACCATTATGCACAAACCGGGGTTAGTTTTGCTTGCTTTCTTTCAATATATAACGCCTACAAGGTACTGTTACAGCAGTCTGCTGACTCGAAATGTGCTTTTGAAATGTGTTGGCTCATTAATATCAGAGATAATATTAGAATCAGAATCAACGGTGAACTTTTTTATATTGTTTCAATATGGATATTTGAAGTAGTTGAAAATAAAAGGCAACCATTTTGATAATATATTAACTAGAACAGAATGTAGTAGGCTTATGATCAAATTGGGTAAAAAAAGAGTAACAAATGTAAAAACATATGGTAATATATTAAGTGGGCCACAATAAAATAAGCAAAACATATATAAAGAGTTATCAACAACTCTTGTAGAAATCTAATAAGAAAACATTTGAGATCAGGATAAACCTTCTAATTGTTACTTCTTATTTTTAACAGACAATCCCCGAGCCGATCAGAGTTACTAGTCTTGCTTTCTTACTTCTTAAGTGTAATTGATTCCCTGAAGATTAGAGATATAATTATCACATGACCATTTTTTTTTGTAAGTTTGAATCCCAGAATAGTTTAGAGGGTATGGATGCCAGACAATAAGCTCTGGTCCCGGAGCAAGATCAGTTTCACCGGCGTGACAGTGTTTATAGTTTCAAACTTTAAAAACTGATTCTACTGTGGTTAAAAAATTATTTTGAGTGTTGTATTTTGGCCAGATGATGTGCAGAAGTGAACAAAGGAAGCCTTATGTGAAGAATATGATCCATGAAAGCCAACTCAGGAGTTGTTAGATTATCATCTGCATGTGTTAGTGTCTGCGTGCTGACTCTGACCTCTGTTATTATTCTCCTGTGTGATTTTGTATTTTCCTTGACTTGTTGGACAGGATGGCGTATATCAGTCTCTGCAGAGTCTTGTGGACTTGTTTAGGGAGGCCTTGGGGATCCCTATGGAAGAAAAATACAACAGTGTCCTGTTTGGAGGTATACCTAGCCTATGTGGAGCTCTATCTTTTATGACACTATAAACAATACAAATATTATTTATGCGAAGAGAGTTCATTAATTACGTGCTCCTTGATGAATTTCAGGTCTGATAGGGTCGCTGTTCTCACTGCTGCAGTTCCTGTCATCACCTGTAACCGGAGCCCTGTCTGACCGTTATGGCAGGCGGCCCCTGCTCATTCTTACCACAGTGAGTAAAACGACATATTATACCTTTTTTAATAACTTCTATATATAAGTATCCCTCCACATTGGATGCAACTAGAATCATTCACTTGGCACTACTCACACTTCATTTGTGAAGAAGAAACCATGCAGCCTTTTACATCCGCCGTGATTCAACAAGGTCTAATTGGGTTCCTTGTGTTCTAGTTGGGGCTGATGTCCTCCTATGCGGTCTGGGCCGTTTCCCGGAGCTTCAGCATGTTCCTTTTGTTTCGAGTAATTGGTGGCATTTGTAAGGGCAACGTCAGCCTCTGCACTGCCATCATTGCCGACTTGCCTTGCCCAAAAGCACGGAACAGAGGAATGGTAAGCGCAGATTTTCTTTGTCCATAACAGCAAATGTATTGTAATAATATGATATCTTAAAACTACATAATGTGATTGAATGCATGCTCAATCTTTTGCGAGATGTGTGAAAGTACTGCTAGTTTTGATTTGAATCTTTAACCAGGGCTCTGACTCCAACATTTCGCTAGTGGACATGAAGTTGCTGAATATCCACTCTTGCTGTCTTTTTATCTGTTAGATGATCAGGTAAATGTCCTTAATCTAACTTTATTTGTATCCTCACCAGGCTATGATCGGCATCGCCTTCTCCCTAGGCTTCACTGTGGGCCCGTTGATGGGAGCCTACTTTGCCCTCCGCTCCAGAACAACGGGAAATGTCTTCTACCAAACTCCAGCTCTGCTCGCCTTGGCCTTCAGTGTTGCTGACCTGCTCTTTATTTGGGTTATGATGCCAGAGACGCTCACAAAGGATGCCAAGGTTGGTTATGAAAACATTTTGGAAACATTCACTCAGCCAAGTGACAAACTTAGCCAGACACAGGGACTACGCTTTCTATTGCTGTTATATCTCTTCATAGCTTAGCAAAAAGTCTGTACGCAGGAGATAACAGCTTGTCTGGCTTTTATCCAAAGTAAAACAAATGTTGGCCCACTAATGAACTTATTGGTTTAATCCGTGCAAAAACTTGTAAAAACGTCACATTGATGTTGGGTAATGCCAGACTACTTCTTGGAACTTCTTGAATAGACTCCAGGAAGTGATTTGTATTTAGACGTCTTGTCAGTCTGACGCTGGGTGTAGGTATGCTTGGAATTACCTGGTGTTGCCAAACTTTATGAGCTAAGAACAATGACAGTGTACATTGTCTTGCACTAAAAAGTACTACAAAGATAAAGGAAACACTGACAGAGCTGTCAATCAAGTACAGTTTGTACAAGCCCACACAGAAGAAAATCTGGCAACATCATTTAAAAGCTATGTGTGGGCATTTTGGAGCTCGAAAACATACAATATTTATAAATAAAATATATTTGTTTAAAGTACACTCTCTAACAAATATGTATAAAAGTATCTTTTGTTTTTTCTGTTTGCATCCTAGGCTTCATCTTCTAAGTGTGGGGACTCCAGTGACTTTCTCAACCCGTTATCGTTGTTCAATTTTTCAGCTGTTAGCAGAACAAAAGATCCACCTCCAAAACAAAGTGAGTGCAGCACAGACTGAGGCCTCTGTGAGGCAAAAGCTTACACTTATTTGACCAATTTATAATGCATGGATGAACTTTGGCCCATTGATGGATAAAAGGTGGACATTTCTTTACAGGAATGCAGAAACTTCAAGCGTTGGGTCTGGTTTATTTCTGCTACCTCTTCCTGTTCTCTGGTCTGGAGTTCACTCTGAGTTTTCTGACTCACCAACGCTTCCACTTTACAAGGTATGAACTCAAAGATAAAGCTTTGGCCTCCCTTAGTAACAGTAAACACACCTGGACAGCAACCCTGTTACAAGGTTCATACAAAGTCTTATACATTTAGGGAATTAATTGAATTTATATGTCTTCGAGATTAGGAGTATGCTTTAATACCCATTTACTCCTGGAAAAATGCTTAATTGTTCAAGATCATGTAGTGTTTAAATCACACAAACCAAAAGTATTTTTAAATATTTTAAATCAAACAATCCCATCATCATATTTGTTTGTTACGGCATCTCACACCAGTAGTAGAGACAATATACATTGTTTGCTTCGATTATAGAGGAATTATGTACATATATATATTTGCAATACCATTTTTTCATGACAAAAAAGCCCTTTGAACATTTGAACCTATAGAGGAATTATATATTATAAGTACTATATTCGCTATACCATTTTTGCTATCAATCAAGGCTTCCAGAATCTGGGCTTTTTTTAGTTTAGGTTCCTTAAAAGCGCTTGAATGTTACACTTAAAAAGCTGTACAACCTGTGTTCTTACTTTTTCAAGTATGCAGCAGGGAAAGATGTTCTTCTTCATCGGTGTCATCATGGCCTCCATACAGGGGGGTTATGCTCGCAGAATCAAACCTGGGCAGCATATCAGGGCTGTTCAAGTGGTAGGAGTTCCTTCTGTTTACATGACAACTAGATTCACAATAAAATACTCTTTACATTGCTGCAAATACATGATATACCACAGTTCTTTAATGAACCTTTTTCTTCTTTTAGGCAATCATTGCATTAATCCCAGCGTTTATCCTCATTGGGCTCTCATGGAATATTACAATGCTTTACGTTGGATTGGCGTTATACTCATTTGGTGAGCTCATTTTTCATTTTGTGTCATGTTCAGACTAGTTAGACCCTATATTAGACCTAGGAATGTAGGGAATTTGTGAAATATATAATTGATAAAAAAAATGGTTTAATGCATGAACTGTAAGTAGATTTACAATTTGAAATAAATGAGATTGAAAATATAATACCAAACCACATAGCAAAAAAGTAAGACTTTTCAACAGTGAACATAGATAAACTACACAGTGCCTTTTTAATCAAATTCACACAAAAAGAATACTGTTCAATATATCAATATTGATGTACCCTGTGTTTACATCTAATTTAATTTACTTTTGTAACAGCGGCTGCAATAGTTGTTCCATGCCTGTCTACGCTTGTTTCTGACCACGGTTAGCATCTTAATTATTTTATATTTATGAAAACGTACAAACCATTTCAATTCAACCATAATGTCCACAATGTTGCTGATTATATACTGTGGATAAATCTACAGGGTCAGCCAATCAGAAGGGCACAGTGATGGGGATTCTGCGAAGTTTGGGCGCTCTGGCCAGAGCACTGGGACCAGTTGTATCATCCTCTGGTAAGTAAGACAGCAATGGCAACAAATGCTGCTAAAATCCAAAATATGACATATTGTATGTGTGCACTGTCTATGAATATTTTTGACTTGTAAAATAAGCTCTTTGCAGTGTACTTATAATAACTGTTGTGTTTTTCTTCACAGTATACTGGATAGCTGGAGCTCAGATCTGCTTTCTCCTTACATCGGCCTCTTTCATTATTCCTCTGGCTCTCCTGAGAACAGCCAGCAGGCTAAAGGAGGAGTGAAAGACTGATTTTTTATGTTTGAATTAATGTTATAATGTTTACATCTGCTGGGAGAAAAAGCATTAATGTCTTACTCTGATACATACAAAGATAATAATGAGATATATACCCTTTGCACTGTTTGCAAAGTATCCTCACATGAAATAAATCTGTCATGATGCAGATGCCAAAAACCAAGTGCTAATATTAAACAAATTACATGTTACCTTTTTAATGTGCACATGTATGGGATAGCGTGGGTTACAGAGAACAACTATGCTTGTAGATATGTTTTTATAATGCATTTTTTAAGAATTCACAAGCAGCATTTTACGTTAGTTTAAAGTTGAATTATTTTATGTTTTTCTTATTGTTTTGGATATACATTTTATCACACTTAAAGATTGCACAAAAATGTTTTTAATAAACTTTCATTTAGTATTTTCATGTGTTGCTTCTTTACACTATAACTTGACTACATATTGTTATTCCAAAAAAACATATATCTAAGATTTAAACTAAACAAGGACATATCAAGAAAAATATGTCAAGGTTAACAGTATTGTTCAAGTGAGAGTAGTGATAAATAGCAGCAGAGTTACCAAATGTATGTAAACAATGTAAACCCGACTGATGATATGGTTAAATAATGGCATCAATAACACATAATATAACGAGGGAGCAGAAAAGACTACCAAATACAACAGTATAATTCAATATAAAATGTCATCAAGGATGCAAAGATATTAAAAAGACACATGCATCTGATTGACAGAGAGCTGTGACACTGTTTGGTAACCACTTATGGTATTACTGATTTTGTATTTCCATCATCAATTTGACAGCGCTTTATGTTATCACAACTGTCTAAAATCTTGACTCAGTGTTATTTGTGCTTTCTTTATTCAAACTAGTTAAATGGTGACACAATATTGTTTTATTCATACTCTTAATATATTATTATTTGTAGATATTATAGTTAGTGTTGTTTGGATGTAAGCCAGAAGATGTCGCTGTTAGCTCTCCTCACTGCACACACTCATCAGCAGTTTCAGGCTGAACTAAGCTAGCTGCTATGCTATGCTATCAAACAGGTTGTTAGCCCGTAGAGCTTACACACTGTTGAAGTAGTTAGATAAACGCAGCAGCGTTGTGACAGGGAGCCTGACAACACGTGGAAGTCAGACAGAGTGAACATGCGGATATGTGACTACATATAGGAAAACCCGAATATGGACAAGGTAGTTTACCAGAAATAACGTTACGATTGTTTTTTAAGCTAACAAGTTAGCCAGTAACGCTAAAAAACGCTGTCGTGTGTAGCTAACTGCTAACTTTTGGATAACTTAAGTGGTTATGTAGATGTTACTTTAAGTTCACAGCCCTATTGCCAGATCAATATGCTGTTTTTTAAAGACTTTTTGTAATGGATTTAGCTTCGAAAGTATACTCAAAAGTTAGGTCTATGTCACGTTAGCTAACCTAGATGTTGATTTGAGCTAACGGCTAAATAGTTTAATCTTTAACTGAACTAGAAACAAAAGTTGAGACTAACCAACTATTTAGTCTGAGAGAAGTGTGTGTCTAAAGTGATCTAGTAGTTTTGATATAAGTGTGGCAATACAAGGCTTCACTTGAATAACTAGCAAAAGGTCGTATTCCAGCAGACTGTTGACAATCTTTACTTTTCCCCAGGAGAGCAAGCTGTCATCTGCTGCCCTGCAGTCTCCTGACTTGAGGCAGCAGTGGAGACAGAGAAAGGATCCTGCAGAGCCACACACAGCCTCATCCCCACCTCTAATGCTGCCAAATCCTTATGTGTCCGAACAGAGTTTAAGAGGGTAGGCGTATGATAAGAGATTTTGTTTTAATATCTTGATTTGGGCAATCAATCACTTAACCTTTTTGGTGTGTCTTTATTGTTTGTTCATGGTGTTTGTTTTATTAGTGCAAGTAGTCAAAGGTCTATCAAAGATAGTAACAGACCGACAGTCAACTGAAATAAAGTCAACTCTTCTCTTAAATCTGTATCAGGATTTGTTTCTAAAAAAGATTGCAATACTGGATGTATGATGAGGGATAGTCTTTACATTGCTTTTCATTAGATGATGAATGAAACATGAAGACACAAACTCAGAACCATAAGAATTCTGCAAGTACTTAAGCTTTCATTAGCCAAACCATTTTAGGTGTTTTCATAAGTCTTACTTCTATTGTGTTGTGAACATTTTATTTATACACTTATGTTGATCAATTGATTGTGAAAATGTAATTATAATAGCCTTCAACGAGCATACACAAACTGACAAAAGGTATTAGTCTCCTTGTGGAAAAATGAAACAAATGTCTTTAAATTGTAATCTCTGTGTTGATGTCCAAGTATTGTATTCAATAATTGTTTTCACTTATATTGGACCTATCTGTCTGAAGTTGAAGGGAATTCATAGACCGACCTCCAGCCCCTTATTTGTGTAAATATCCAAACTTTGTTAAGGAACTGGTCGTCAGGTCAGAGCCAGAAGCAGAATCCATCAAATACAAATGGAGCAACAGCAGAGGGAAAAGTAGTAGGCGTGTCAAGAAGTCATGGCTACAGCAGCAGCCGTCGAGTTAAAGACACCAGGGAGGATGTCCTGCAGAGAGAAAGGTCCACACAGGATGCACAAGCAAAGGTTGGTTTCATTTGAACCTCTATCATTTCACAGGAAAAACAATTCTTTGTGAAAGTAATTTCAGCGATTTCTTTCCAACTTCACAGACATCAAAAGGCAACATTGGCTTCCCTGCGCAAGGCAGATATCTGGGCAAGAACTCACTGGAAGCCCAGAAAAAAGGTACTAGGCATCACCCATGGCTTTGTTGAATTATTCCTGAATAATTGTAATAATGTTTATTAAACTTTGCTTGTTATTGCACCTTTAGGTTTTAGAAGTGCCAGGTCTGCCCCAAACTCTGAAGGGAAGTCCAAACCAGCAAAGGAAGACTTGGCCCCATTTGAAGTGAAGATGACTGACTTCCCAGAGTTAGCTGGGGGTCCGATGGGCAAACCGGGCCCTCCGATTGCTTCAAGAGAAGGCTGGGGTCTAACTCCTCCTCCAACCCTGAGCCCACAAACACAAACATCAGCATCTTCATGGAAGGTGAGAAATTAAATGTGATGTTGTGCAGTTCGCACTGAATGCTCCACAAACGTAGAGTTCTACTCATACATTTGGTGTTACTGTCATTTTCTATTGAATAGTCTGCCAGGAAAGAATCCCCAACACAGACTGACCCCCGAAAAATGTACACCAATGCTAAGCCAGATTCATCAGCTACGTCAACAGGTAAGAGAAAGTACCCGTAGTCAGCCTTTCAATGACTATAAGGCAGTGTCAGTTATATTTCATTTCATCTATGTATTTATTTCTGTGAGCAGGTCAGCCTGAGGTAACCTCCTGGGCTAATGTTGCCTCTCAGCCTCCAAAGAAACCTGTTCCTAAAGAGAAGACCATCAGCAGCGACCACATGCAGGTTAGATTACATTTAAAAGTCTTAAAAATAGTTTAATTTAGTTTTTAAAGTATTTGAACTTGATCTTTCTTGCCTGATAAATGGCTTTTCATTCTGTTAAAGGTGTCAGTACCTTTTAAGTAACACATGTCTTTGTCAGGTAATTATCTGGGTTTTTCTGCAGTCCCTTGTGCAACATTGTTTTCTGTCCCTTCGCTTCAGACGGAAGAAATGACTGCACAGCAGGAAGAGGGAGCTCCAGGGAAGAAAAAGAGAAAGAAAAAGAAGAAGAAGTCTAAAGGTGAAGATGCAGAAGCTGAGGCCGAAGAGCCAGCAATGTATCAGGCACCTCCTAAATTTGAGGTAAATGAAATGATGTCTCTTTTCCTATATATAATATATTTAAGTATATTTGTGTTGGAGGATGATTTTGTTGCATTTTGTCTTCTCAGGATGAGGAAGAGTTCCCAGGCTTGACTCCTGCTCTGACTGGGGCAGATAGATTGACAACCAGCAGCTATGCAGCAAAACTAGGCAATGAGGTAGTTATTTCTTCTCCCAGATTGGTTCACATAATCAAAACACTGTGTCTTTGTCTGGTTTTGCTAATATGAAATTACATAGGTGGAAAATCCACAGGTTCATGTCTTTAAAATGATGCAGTACTAGTGCAAAGCCTCTCAGGGCTTTGTAAGTAATCAGTTACATTTTAAAATCAATTCTAAAAGCAACAGATAGCAAGTGTAAAGGAGCAAGGATCGGTTTGATATGTTCAAGTTTGGAGTCTCAGGAAAAGCCAGAAAAGTATAAACCGAGGGGACAAAATATAACTAAGTGGGCTAAGCCCTCTTAAGCCCCCTATTGGCAACGGGCTTGCTCATACTGCAGCTACCAACTAGAGCATGTAGTAGGGCTGCTCAATTAATCGTATTTTAATCGCGATTACGATTTATGGCTTGCAACGATTACGAAAACAACGTAATTGAAATAAAAACGATTATTTTTTTATTATTACTTTTTTTTTTTTTTTTTAAATCCTTTTTTTTTTTTTTTTTTTAAATTGAATTATACTTAAAGTTCAGGGTAATCAACATCCATTTTTTTTCTCCAATAAATGGATGTTTTCAAAGTCAATGAATAATCGCATTTAATAATCGCAATTACAATTATTGACCCAAATAATCGAGATTATGATTTTTGCCCTAATCGAGCAGCCCTAGCATGTAGGGATTGAATTAGTAGAATCGGAATTAGCTTTTTTATTTAAAGATATAGTTGATCAATATTGAATGCTCACCCAGTCAGGACAGCGCATGCCCTTGGGTCCCCAGCAAAACTCCTGCCAAGTGTAAAGTAGCCGAGATTAACCAACAGAGACAGAGATTCCTTGCTTTATAGTTGGAAGTAATTTGCAAAACACATATTGTGTTATTTTTTATCTGTTTTTTAAGGTAAACCAAAGACAAATTGTTCAGCATCAAACTGCTGACCAAACCAAGGAAAAATCAGCTGCCGGAAAATCTCAGCCAACAGAGACATCTAAGAAAGGACAGGTTGGTATTTTTATCCCAAATAAAACAAGTGTGAATTGTTTTCAAACTGTGTGTATCTTTAAGGAAACTGTACAAGCAAAAAAAGTGGGTTTTGCAGTTTCGACACAGGACACAGGATATGTAGACTTTCTGTCCTGATGTCAATGGAAAGCCCATTCCACCATTTTGCCAAACCATGTTAAGTGTTTTCATAAGTCTTACTTCTATTGTGAACATTTTATTTATACACTTATGTTGATCAATTGATTGTGAAAATGTAATGTACCATAGAAAAATGCCGTGTTCAGGGACCTTGGTCCAGCTTGCAGTGATGGAGTAGCAATCTGATTGGCTGATGCAGAGTGAAGTACACAAATTGTTGAGATGATTTTTGGTCTCCTGATTTTTAGAAAGCTGAAAAGGTGTCTGGGAAGAAAAGCAAAGTTCCTGTTCAGCTGGACATCGGAAACATGTTGGCCGCTTTGGAAAAGAAGCAATCTCAAAAAGTCAAGCAGGACACCAAACCACTCGTTCTCTCAGGTGGGCATCTTGGACTATAATTCAATGGCTTTCTATTTCTCTTTTTCTCTTTATCTCTTTGTTAAATACTATTTTAAGCATATGTTGTTTGATTACACTTGCATTCCTGGGACAATGCTTATTGATCTGTTGGTGTAAGGCATTTCAAATCAAATGATTTCTCTGTAGTTGGTGGAGGACTACCAGTTGTCCAGAAGCAACCATCAGTCCAGAAGAAGCCTCCCTGGCAGCAGGATAAAATTGCACACAATCCCCTGGATTCCACCAGCCCTTTGGTGAAGAAAGGAAAGCAGAGAGAGGTGCCAAAAGCCAAGAAACCCACTCCTCTTAAAAAGGTAAGTCAATCTCTGACTCTGGAACAAACACAGATATTTTTACATTACATTACATGTCATTTGTTAGACGCTTTTATCCAAAGCGACTTACATACATTCGGTACTGTGGCCAATCCCCACAGGAGCAATTTGGGGTTAAGTGTCTTGCCCAGGGACACAACGACATGCTGACTGCAGTGGGACTCGAACTTGCTATCCCCTGATTTGAAGTCCAGCACACTATCCACTGAGCCACAGCCTCCCTATTTCAGCCTTTGTTTTGTCTCTTATATTTCTGTCTTATATTCAGGTCATTTTAAAAGAAAGAGAGGAGAGGAAACAAAAGCGTTTGCTGGAGGAGAGAGGGCTGCTGCCTGAAAATGAGTTAAAACCTACCAGTGATGCAGAGAAAGAAGAGCAGTGTGACGCAAATGTACCAGGTCAGATCAAGCATGAGAAACAGCACATAACATTACATTAGATCTTTGATTACAGCTGATATTTGATGTATTTTGTGCTTCTGCAGGTGAGATCCGGAGTCCTACACCTACAGAAGAACTTGAAGATCAGTCAGAGATGAACTGCACAAGCCAAATGGTGAAAGAGGGCGATGAAGAGGAGATAGCAGAGCAACAACCCATCTCACCTGTGCCCTGCCAACCCAGTCGACCCAAAATCCACAGCAGGAAGTTCAGAGAGTAAGACCGAAACCTGCACATCCAGTCTCAAGTTGTAAACTATGTTTGTTCTCTGTCTAAAACATTTGATCTCACACAATTACTTAATGAATCACTGTTTGTCTCACATTTATTTTATATTTGTTGTACAGCTATTGCAACCAGATGCTGAGCAAAACTGTGGATGAGTGTGTAACGACTCTGCTGAAGGAGCTGGTTCGATTCCAGGACCGCCTTTACCAGAAGGACCCCATGAAGGCCCGCATGAAAAGACGCATTGTGATGGGGCTCAGAGAAGTCCTGAAGCACCTCAAACTCAGGAAGGTCAAGTGTGTCGTCATCTCACCCAACTGTGAACGCATCCAGTCCAAAGGCGGCCTGGACGAGGCTCTTTACACCATCATCGACACTTGTCGTGAACAAGGGGTGCCGTTTGTGTTTGCCCTCTCCAGGAAAGCTTTGGGTCGCTGCGTCAACAAGGCAGTGCCTGTCAGCCTGGTGGGCATCTTCAACTATGATGGTGCACAGGTGGGGTTTATATTCATGTTCTGCGTACTTATCACTTAGAAGAAAGATGTCCTTGAAATGAGCCTTAAAGCTGTTTAAAATAAGCATTTAAAAAGTTGTTTTAACAAACTGAAACTTTCTTACCCACAGGACTTCTATCATAAGATGATAGAGTTGTCGTCTGAGGCCAGGAAAGCCTATGAGACGATGGTGTCAAGTCTGGAGCAGACAGGCCAGGAAGAGGCAGAGGAGGCAGGGAACAATGAGGAAGAGCTGCAGATCAGCAGCCCGGCTGAGGAGGCGGAGCCCAGTCCTGACCCCACACAGCCAGAGGAGCCGGAGTACAGTAAGTGTCTGCTGTGATGCCATCTTTATATGAATGGGTCTAACAAAGTAAAAATAAGTGAACACTTTAAAGGTCCCCTAAACAATTGTTCTAAAATGTATTAGAGGGCTCAGATATATACAAAACATGTCTCTGAAGTGTTTGGCTCGAAATACCAAACAGATCATGCATTGTAGCATCCCATAAACCCCTCTGTTTCAGCCCTGTTTCAAAAGTGCTGATTCTGTGTCTGTAGCTTTAAATGCAATTGAGCTGCTGCTGGCCACGCCCCTCTGAGAGATGATTGGTTAAAAAAACACAATGGTACTCTAGGAGGATATTCAGGTGATACGGTTGGCGGGTGTTACCTTGGTTGTTTTATTGGCTAATGGTTACACAAGCCAAAAAACTGTTGTGACATCACTAAGTGGAACGTTTCTATATAAATGGATTGGGACAAAAATAGAGAGAATATATTTTCCTGAAACTTTCAGAACCTCTTTACACAGAGAGGACACATATTTATTAGGGCTGTCAAGTTAACGCGTTAACGCAATTTTAACCCGAGCTACGAGTGAAAGAACTAAACTTACATGAAACTTCCGTTGGGTTGCTTTAAAGTCAAGCTTCAGTTTAAGATTCACCCTGTAATAGATGTAAAACATGTGATGGAGCATTACTAACCCGACTCAGTTTGTTTCACCAAACCATCTAGCAAAGCTCCATTGGAAGCCATTTGGAAAGGGCAGGCACTTTCAAAAATACTTGGCAGGTGATTGGATCAATCTGTCTATCACCTTCTATTATGGGCCACTTCTGATTGGTTAACAATGGCTGGTACATGTGGAGCACAGCACTTCTGATTGGTGTGGATGACTGACACACAAGAAGAAACTTTTAATTTTTTTATTTAATAAATTAAAAAATCGCAGGCTTTGCGATTTGATAATCGCATCATTTAAAATCGCGATTTCGATTTAAAATCGATTAATCGTTCAGCCCTAGTGCAAAGAAGTAGACAGGGTTGGGAGACAGTGAGAGGTTCCAGGTTGTTGTGTTGAGAATATTTGTCATTGTTCCAATGATAATAAACAAACATTTGCATAAAGCATATTTGTCCACTCATATGTTGATAAGAGTATTTCAAACTTGAAAAATATTCCTCTAAGGTACATTTAGAACAGATACAAAATGTGCGATTAACCGTGATTAAATATTCTAATCGACTGACAGCCCTAATATTTATGTATAAAAGACATGAAAAAGGGGATTTTGCATAATAGGTGACCTTTTAATACAATAACAGAGTTCACTGCTGAAAGTCAAATAATTCTCTTTTTGTATTTCTCCTTCCAGTGAAAATTTGGAAGAAAATGTTGGAGAAGGATTGCAACCACACATTTCTGAACTTTGAAGAGCAGCTGAGTTCCAAGCGCTTAGACAGTGAATGTACAGAAAACACTGAAGAAGATGAGAAGAGTTGACAGTGGCCAATCTCTCTGCCTAAACAAATAATGAACTTAATCGTGCTGATTATATGTTTGGAAGAAACTTGGATGGGATAATCCAACATGCAGAAAAGGATTAATGCTTCAGCGATTCATCTCAACCTTAGGATTTTGTCAGGAAGTTAATCATTTTGGTAAAGTTGCAATGAATGTCTTATTTTCTTTTTGAAAATCTTAAGTAATATTTTAGTTTTGAGTTGAAGATAATCAGGCAGAGCCGTGTATGTTAGAGTTTGTGTGGGTTAGAAACTGGAGAGGATTAATCACTGACTTTATAGGACCAAACCACTCACTTGAAGAAATCCCACAATATGAATTTTGAACCATGTGGTCTGTGATCAGAGTAGAGGACGAACAGGGGTTTATGTACCGTGTGTAGAAAATCAACCAGTTACACAGTACAAAGAAATGATCAGTGGTAACTTCTGCCCTGAAACCATTATGGTGCTTTTTTACCTCTTGTCAATTCAGTTTAAAGTATATCCTGTCTGCCATTATTTGTCAGGGACATTAGAGTTAGAACAGGAAATGGACAAGGTGAATGACATGCTACGAAAGTGCCCTGCCAAACGCAAACTGAAATAGGGCTTGAATAAAGTCAAATAAGATTTACAACTTGTGAAATGGGAGGAGGAAACTAAATACGATATTCAAGCTTTTGAATTCAAATATAATGTTTCCTGTTAGGAAAATATATTGAGAAACTCAATGCATCCACCCTGTACATGACACTGTTTTTGCTTTTAGTATAAAAACAACAGCATATTAAACCAATATACACTAACAATACATTATAACAAAGATGAAACTTAAAAAAAGCCACACTTTTAGGTTTCAGATTTCCTTTGTGCACTGCATTGATGGGGAAGTGTTAGATGTGGATTCAGTGTCACACACAGTGTGGGAAGTTGGAGCGCTGAGTTTCTCACACAGTCTGTACTCATTATTTTTTTCTTATCGTTTGTGTTACCTCCTATTGATGAAATACGTGGAATCATCTATTTACCCATTTTCAAAATAATTACAAATTTTCCTTTACATTTTTGCACAGATTTGTACAGGTTTACAAAGCGTCTAATTTATTTTCATTTCACAAGCTCAAAATCCTATTGATCTTAGATCATCCATCTTTGAGTCCAAAGTGCCCCTTCTTGCATAGGAATGAAAATGCACTACATAGTAGAGCCTGTATTTTTAGTTTTTCACACGTTTGTAGAAATACCTGTGATTAGGTGTGAATGGCAGCATATGATAATGTTAAGGAACATTACAAGCTGTTCATTTAATTAAAATGGTTGTTTTGTGAGTTATCTTTGAACCCACATAGTAAGGAATTATAAAATTATAAAATGGCCTAATGATACAACAGGAAGAATCACAAAGTGATAGGTGTCAATCATGCTTTGAAAAAGCAATAAATGGCAACATTTGAAATTTTAAAACGAATTAGTTCATTTTCAGAGGACTCAGATGAACACTGTACAGAAGAGAATACTTACATTGTGACTTGTGAATATTGAGAAATAATTAATATGTTTAAATTGTGAAAAGAAGATGTAATGTCAACTTGTTTCTAAAGAAATGTCTTAAACAATTGGCAGGATACAGCAGAAAGACTTTCCTTAGGAAGTAGCCTCAACATTTTTGAATGAATCTTAGACTACAGCCACCAGCTGCTCAGATCAAGCATCATGGGAGTGAGCACAGCCTTTAAAGCTTCTTAACGAACACATAATGTCTTCATTTGCTTTGTCATTGCAAACTGTCGTGTAAAGATGAACATGAACCGGTTTATGGTTTTGTGGGCTATGACTATTTCTTGGCTCTAAGGAATTACAAATGAAAGAAAAGTGAAATAGCCCTAGGGAAAAGACTACCTGTAAAGTGGCAAAGTTCTGTGGTGGTGAGAGACCAAACTGTGATTCAATGGGAATTTAAAACTGCATGAAGATTTTAACCAATTCCTGTAGGATGAAAACTAATGTGAAGTATACATTCTCAAGGAAAGGGTGGGTATGGAAAACGTTTCCTGTGAGTATCAAGATACAAGCAATATTTTTTTTCTTTTATAGATGTGTCAGTCGCATGTAAAATAGGAAATACAAATTCAGGTTATAGTTGATACATTTTAATTCAAGCTGAATAACAATGTACGGTGTCAATTTAATTGAATAAATGCAGTGTTTACTAAAAGTTAGTGGGGGTCATTATAAACATGAGTAAGAGAAGTGGGCCGAGTACGCTTTCCTGAGGAATCCCCAAACTCGGAGATAGTCTTCTAAAAGTTTAAAATGAAAAAGATATAGAACATTCTTTTGATATGTTTTGATATTTTAATGATGTGTCATGTGTAAGAGTAAATAGTTGAACTCTTGACTTAAATAAAGAATCTTGGAAATGTTGAATTATAGAAGAAAGTGTTTATTTGGGGAAAAGAGGTAAAACATCTTATGACAGAGCTGGAAAAAAGTAGATGGAAAATAAACCAGTGAAAAACAAAATGCATGCACTCTTCTTTTGTCCTTAAACTGAGGCAATCCAGGGCTTACACTGCACTCGGCCATAAAAAAGTGCAACAATAAACAAACCTTTCAAATGCACTGTCTGCTATCTTTGTTTCTTTAAAAACAGATTCATAAAAAGATATCACCCGTGTCAAGACATTGGAATACTCTATCCTTACATGGAGCACCCCCATCTGCGAGGCTCCACTAGCACCCGCACAATTTTGATCTCAAGCTTTTTCAATGTATAAGTAAATAGTTTGAATCATTGGAAGCAGGAGAGAAGTCAATGTCATTAGAGTATATCATATAAAAAAAAAACTTTTACATTTTACAGTAATCTATCCCATGGTTGTTACATTTTCACTCTAACACTAAAATGTCAATATCATGGATGTTTGTAAAAAGGAAAAGGTCGGTTTATCTTCTGTTGAACATGAATGTCTGTTCCAAATTTCAATGCAATCCAGACAATAATAATGATAACAAATATAGAATATTTGCAGCCTTTTTCTTTAACTCTCAACAATAAATCAGGACATATTACTTTTATATTTGTACACTGAATATAAAACAAAAACTTTACATCAAAGGTGGTGCAGGGATTGTATCTACATATCCACTATCGCTGAGTTCTGTGCATACATGAGGTTTTCTTGGCTTGTGAAGGGCACAGTCTGTGTAGTGGTTTCCCTCGTCTTTACAGGACAGGTCAGCTGCATTCTGTTTCTGCAGAACGACCAAATGATCACTCTCCACCTCTTTCACCCTGCTGTAGTCCTCTGGTATCCCCTCTTGTCTCTGAAAGTGTATGTAGCCAGAGATCTGGACCTTTTCTTTCTCGAGGAAAATAACATTGTCACTTTTCACCTCTTTAACTCTGCTGTAGTCCACATGCTTCACATCGGCCTCCTGTATGTTTTCCACATGTCTCTGAAAATCCACATAACCTGTGTTCGTGAATGGTTTGTTGTTGTTATCCACTTGGCTAATTTCCTCATCCTTTTCCCAGTCATTTTGGTGGCAGGGTGACTCTTTAGAATGGATTTCCGAATCGAAGTGGAAGCAAGCAGGAATCAAGCTTTTCTTCCTTTTCTGAGAGTTGGACGAAAGCCAATCTTCATTTTCAGTCACAATTAGGTAATCCTCCATCTGGTCCTCCCAGACAAAATAAATAGGAGGAAAGCTCTGTTTGATGATCAGGACATTGCAGACGTCGTCAGATCCCCCACTCTGGAAGTTATTTAGAGTAATTTCAGTACATTATGACCTCAACAAAACCCCCAAAAGTGGGAAATCAAGATTCAGTGTTACCTGGAGAAGTTGAGAATTAATTCCTCTTATCTTTGGACCAGGAACAGGGGGGAGAACCCACTGCTTTACCCTGGGGAACAAAGGGGAGTCAGTCAAAGTATCCTCATCTTGACTTTCTATTAAGAGTTATACATATGTTTTGCTGGAGATACATACGATTTCCTCTTTGCGATTAAAATCAACCCTGCCATTATGAATAGGATGGCAGAGAGGATAGAAATCAACATCGACAACGGTCTCTCATTCTGAAGATCTAAGTACAACAGGACAGAAATAAAAAACATTTTCAGTAATTAGTCATGCTTGCAACAGTGGCTACCTCACCAAAGAGCTTCCGAGACTTACAGTTGGAGATTTTCACAAAGGTGGTGTTGCTCCACTCGCTCCAGGAGCCGTGATCTAGTAAGCAGCGGACCTGCACCGTGTACACCCCCCCAGGACTGACGCTGTACAGGCTGAAGTGAGTTTGCGTGCCTGACGTGTACTCCTAGAGAAATACAGAAGACAAAAATCACCACGTTGACCTCATACCCAGATTAAGGTCAGATGTTGGTCAAATGGTAGTTGCAAACAAAAATGGCTAAAAGTATTGCAATATTATATAAACCAACACAATATTTATCAACTATAGCTTTCTTTTTTAGAAGGTATCATAATGACTCCAATGAATTATTACTGCTGCAATACATTTATTTTAACTGAATTACAGTAGGATGATTAAAATATGCTGAATGAAACAGAAACAGAGTCTGTAGAATAGAATTGGGTCAAAGTTGAAACTCCTGTTGACAGTCCTGGAGGAGACTGTTATTGCCCTCTACTGGATTGACCAAACGACTGTTTAAAAGTGTACCTGATTTCAAGAGAAGTTATAGATAATTACAATTTTCACCAGTTTGGTCAGACAACTTTGGGTCCCAAATGGCCTCCTAAAATAAGGAACATTTTTATTCAAACTTTGTACTTTTCCAGTTTTTTCTACCAGCCAGTTCCTTGTTTTAATTTGTGTTAATCATGTTTCCTAAAGGAAAATTAAGTAAAAGAGGCAAATTTAGGCTTGACCTGTTTCACACTTCACTTTGCAAATGATGACTTGAATACAGTCAGTCACATTATCTTATATAGTTTGTCCACTGATTATAACTGCAAAACAAAAGGGCTTATTACTGTTCATACAAACATACAGTAAGTGATGAAGAAGAAAGTAGTGCTGAAACTAATCGGCATACAATTTTTCTCTGACTAATTATCTGTGCCAAAAAATGGCATTAAAGTGTTTTTATTTTTGTCCAACCCTTAGTCCAAAAGTGAAAGATATTCAGTTGGCTATCATATAGGACTAAGCACATGATCACCATTGAGAAGCAGGTACCTTTGTACTCAATCAATTCATCAGCTTATGGTTTCAGCTCTAAAACAAACCTCTAAAAGAATCTGAAAACATTTATAACAGATTTAAAATCATGGATTGTCTAGTTTCTGCCCTCGTGGTGAAACACTGTCCTGCACAACAAACACACTGTGAAGCATCCCATGAGTCCACATTTAGTTTTGGGAACTCAAAAGGGTAAAAACACAACTGTAATACTACTTGATGCCACTGTGAAGGATGTGTTTGTGTGAAAATTATTTTGTAGGAATTCAGTTTTTACAATTTCAAACCCACCTTCCAGTTGTTGCTGTTATCTTTTTTGACCCTTAGTTCATATTTAATAGTGACCCAACCGGACTTGGTGTCTGTGTTAGAGGGAGGCATCCATCTGACGTGGAGACATGGACTGGCCTCTCTCTCTTCCACCCGCAGCGTTACATTTTCAGGAGCATCGGGCTTCACTGTCGAGACAGAACAACAGTCTGAGCCCAGAGTCATACAAGAAATGCTGTGCGCTAAATGATTAAGCCAACATGCTAATATATTCAAAACAACAATGCAAAAATTACTTAAAAATAAAATAGATCCTGTCAGTCATTGTAAAGAGAAAACATCCCCGAAATAATTAAAAACAATATAACCAACGTATTAGACAAATACAACTGTTTACCTGACGAAAATTTGAGTGATCACAAAATAAGATCAGCATTCCTCCTGAGAGGGACATTTTGTGTGTACCAAGTTGTATATCAATCCATCCAATATTTGTTGAAATATTTCAGTGGATAAGTGGAAACTGACATATAGCAGTGGGGCTATAGAAAGGTACATTTCATGTCAATCCATACAATAGTTGTTGAGGTATTTCTGTAAGTTAAGATCCCTCAGACAAAATCTAATTAAGTTGATTCATTATTTCCTGCATGCAACGTGTTCCTGCTCCACATGTACAGTAGTAAGGAGACAAGTCACAAGTTTCACACCAGTCCCAAACCAGTTCCTCCTCATTCTGTTCAGGCTTTCTTCTGTGCCTCTTTTCCGTCTGTCAGTCATTTTCCATTTTTCTAAACTCAATAAGGCTGCACAGCCAATAAAACTGATTAGCTGAATCAATACAGATCATTTTCTGCTGCTTGCTGTCTTCTACTCTGAGGAATACACAGATCGAGGGGCTGTCAATAGGTCAAAGGGTATCGCTTCAAGTGTGACACAAAAACACCAGTGAGCAAGGATGGAAGATATTCTATAAATATTCTGGATTATAAATAATTCAATACTCTAATATAATTGAATGAGTAATTAAACATGTTTTAACTTCATTTGATTTAATCAGTGGCAGAAAACCTCAACTATTTCCTTTGTGGTTCGTTGTTGTCAAGCAACAGACCATAAAGGAATGTGACCATTGATAAAGATAGTATAGTAAGTAGTTCAGTGAAGAGCCAAATCCACTGGAATTATATTCCACATATTTGTCCAAGGTCCAGAAATAACACAATAAACAGTTTAGAGGATCAGATTTTCAAAACAAATAAATTCTTCATTAGTTACTGTGTTTGTCTACATTTTGGTTTTCCTGCTTGGTATCATTGTCTTTACTTAAATAAGGATGATGTTCATATCTTTATTTTTGGTAGAAACATACCGATTTCCATCACATCCATCTTGAAGGGGTCTGAAGTGGCCTTCCCGAGGGCATTGGAGGCCATTACAGTCAGGTAGTAGTCGACCCAGATGGAGGTGTGGTTCTTGTCAAAGAAGCAGGAGTTCCTCCCAGCTGACAGATAGTCCGGACACTCGTACGTCCCCTCCAATCTGTACGTAGACAAATAAGACCTTCAGTGACCAGTGAACATTCTGCTGACAGGACAGCAAGTCAGCATCGTAAAACTGTGCTGTGGGCAGTAAATACATGTTGACATTCAATAAACAAGTACAAGGCTGGACTTGATGTCTACACAGTCTGTTCATAACCACTACAACATCATCCTTAATGTCAGACTTTTTGTCATTAAAAACAATGCCATGTATTGTGGCCTTTTTCAAGATTGGAATTAGGCAAATATACATTCTAACATCAATTAACTAACATGCTGATGACAAGCACTAAATACAAGCTACAGCTGAGGGTGAGTATTGAAGTTATTCGGGCTTTAACCAAAGTATTGGTTAACATCAATGGCATTGGGGATCCCTAGTAAGGATTCATCCTCAGGGGACCTTGACTGTCTGTATAACGTTTTATGGCAATCCGTACAGTAGTTGTCGAGATATTTCGAACCAAACTAGTGGACCTAAAAATTGACATTTGAAAAATGTTTAACCAGCAGCTTTTTTACATTTCCTCAGGCCAGGACGAGTGAGGGTCACACAGGTGAAACGTTTTGGAGTCTACTTGCACAGCAACAAAGATTCGTGCCCAGCTGACCGAGCACTACTGTGTCCGCAAGAGAGCCGGTAGTTTTCCACTCGCCTGTCTCCAACACTACAACTCAACAACAGAAGCTTCACTTTCACTGGTGTGGGTGATAAACGCCTTGGTCTTTATGGGACTTCTGGGGGTCAAAACATACCGTGAGTACTGGTTTGATGTTTTGTTTTGGGTCATTCACCTCGATCTCACCTTTCCTACAACTTTTACTGTGACCTGTTGAATCCATGCACAATTCTCAAATTCCAAATACATTCAAAACAAAGCTAATTGGACTGACCTTTCTCTCGCGTAGTACAGGTGATGGGTGGTGGGCAGCCCCCCGTCAGAGCCTGGCTCCCACCAGCAGGTGAACGTCTCCTTCTCTGGGGACCTGCAGCTGAGCAGGACCGGTTTCCCTGGTGCAGACATGCCTGGCAACACATGAGACAAACAAACCTCAGCGCGTAAATCCAAACTCAGTAGCAGTAATATATGAAACAACAGAAACACATTTAAAACGACAAGTTAATGGGCTGTTTTGAACCTTTGTTTAATGAAACAGCACACGTTTTTTGAAATATGTGTATCTAAGATTTCTTCATCCAACCAACAACCCAGGAAGATTGGATTTGTTTCGACACAGTATTGAATAAGTTGTTCTTGTTCTCTTGTGACATCTATTTTGTATAATGCATTTTGCCGGCATGGTGGATAATCTAGAGAAGATACTGTGAGCAGCATCCAGTTTATTAACATAGTTTGGTTTAATTTATTTTATAGAATAAAATTATCTTAGGCACTTTCTTTCAGTAGTAATGGAACCATTTGTAATGCTGTGGGCACTGAACAAATATCAGAGGTAGATCTCCAAACTTATACAAATAAATCCAAAATCTGTTTGTCTAGTTAGATATATATATTAGTGGAGGAAAGTTTTTTTTGTTTTTTTTTGTAAACAGACCCATAACTAACCAAACAACTAACCAAACAACTAACCAAACAACTAACCAAAAACAACTAACTAAAGAGCCTTTCCACTTACTGCTGGACTGCACAGCTGCAGTCAGCAGCAGGAGCAGTGCCCCCCGAAGATCTCTCCTCATCCTGGCACAAACCGTCACACTGCTTGGTCCGAAACAGGAAGTGACATTACCAACAAGCGGTTAATGATGCGATATAAACCCGTGGCTTGGCTGCGTGCCTTGTTTTGACCTAAAACAAGGAGATATAAAGGGAAAACAATGAGGAGAAGCAATAATTGTTTGTACATGTTGTAGCCAATACATAAAGGCCCTCACCAGATGCAATCGTAACATGATATACTATGAAGAAATATGTGAGAATCAACACGACAGTATAATTTCATCAACTCTTTCATCGAGGGGATCTGCAACATTACCCAAAAGAAGCTTATAGAGTTGTGAAGGCGAGACTGGTTTCAAATATCGATTTACCAGAATTAACTCCAAATAGGATTCAACTATAACCTGGTGGTATTGTGTTAAATTAGTCAAACAAAACATAAATGTTCAGTTTATATATAATACGCAGAAATATAATTTACAACTATTTCACAACTTACATTTTTTGTTTGTTTAGCTCATCTCACTATCTATTTCATAAAGCTCAAACGCACACATACAAACACACACACACACAAATGCAAACACACACACACAAATGCAAACACACACACAAATGCACACACGCACACACACACAGACAGGCATATGTGACAGCCCACTTCCTGCTGTTTTTGGACTTGTTAAAAATGTTCTGAGGTAGCCTGATTGGCAGATTTATGCTCCCTGGATCAGACTGCCTGATCTTTTTAACAACACTGAACTGCTTGATGCAATTATTCACCTCCAAAGGTGTGGGAAAGCTTCCTCCAGCATGTAATTTACAGGGTGCCACAATAGTACACCTTTGTAATTATGTTTTTCTTGTTTTTTATACAATAACCTCAGTGAAAACTAGTTCAGTTTCATGAGTTTGAACAAAAGTGCTTGAGCAATGCGGGCTACAGGAGGCATTTCTCTCAGACAAGCAGAGATTGACATTTTAAAAATAATGAGCTAAATATTCAGCATTAAACTTGAATGTAGCAGTTTGTTTGTGGTATTATGAATGTTATGCACATGGCAGCCATTCTTGCAAATGATCAAATCACATATAAATGCATCACAATTTATCTATGCGTTCATATATCAGACACAACAAGTTTAAATCCTCAATTTTTCTGTGCCAAGACAAAAAATAATAATATCAGGATTAGCTTGGAATTTAAGATTTGCATTGCTATATTTACACTGTAGCTACTGTGCATGTGACAATAATGCCTTTGAATCTTAAATGGAAGGATGCTTCAGTGCCCCACCATAATGTAAGTATTACTTTAGACAACAAGCCACAGAGATTAAGAACACAAAAAGCAACTGTGATAATATAGCCTATCCTTAAATAATCAAATAAAGAAATGCTCTCTTCAGTTTAATCATACAGTGTTTTTGTTATAGTCATCAAAATAATAAAACAATACACAGCAATCAAATGTGTCATTAGCCTATGTGATCACAGCATATGTGAAAATAACAGGGCTTTACACTGCTTTTCATAGAAACTGAGAACTACACACTAAGCTACTCGAAGGTAATAATAAGTATGTTTAATGCATATTATTACATACAGCACACAAACTCAATGAACATTATTAAATCTGTTTACTTACCTCTTCAGGGCGGGTTTTGCTATATAAAACTGGTTGACACATCGACAGAGACGAGAAGCCTTCTTCAGTTTTACATTACATGGACGATCTCTTCACACCTGACAACCGGTGTGTCCGGCACCTCAGGTATGGAATGATTTTGGGGAGGAGGTGTCCTGTGAAACATGGAAGGGGAGGGGCTTGTTGTCGTCACAAATTGCCCAGCTGATCTGAGTACAGTACAAGCCTACTTTCTCTATGTGACCACTACAAACATTGAATTACACACCGAAAACGCTGCTGTTATGATTTATTTTCAAACATGTTTGCCACCGTACAAAAAACATTCAAATGCTCAACGTTTTACTGTGTGTGTGTGTGTGTGTGTGTGTGTGTGTGTGCGTGTGCGTGCGTGCGTGTGCGTGTATGTGTGCGTGTTTATGTGTGCGACTCAGGTAGTGTATGACGTAAGGGATGTGTCATGAAAAAGGGGAGGGTTTTCATTTTTCCAAGACTTCACCTGAGCACAGTACAGCCAAAGAGTGCAGATACCACAAGATGTCGGTGTTTCAATATTGAATTTATTTTACTTTACTTTTACTTTATTTCCTTTGTGAAATGTATCTTGATCTATCTTCCCAAGATAGCAGCCTTTTGCATACTCTTGGGCAACACAAAATCCAACCTGCAAATGTACTTCATCTTGATGCATACACACTCTTCGGCAGGAGAAGCGCGCAGCTGCGTGGGGGAAAACCAAAACGGCGCAGTAGGAGGGTCTGTATCACTTTTACCATTTCTTTCAGGAAGTCAACTTTTTTGGTCGTGAAGTGAAGTCTTGTCAGGTGTAACACTAGTGTCTTCAGTCTAATTAGCGTTAATGGTAAACTTTTCTTGCCTGGCTCCATCATGTCGGACTCTTCTTTGGAGCGGTCCACGAAGATCAACTTGTTGAAGGAGCCGGCGGTGAAGAAGCTCTGCGATGTGTTGGACAAATCCAGCAAGAAAGGATGGCGAAAACTTGGAGAGATAGTCGGCAATGACAGACGGTTCAGAGTCAGGTAGGCTGAAATTAATACATTAAGAATGTACATGGTTAACCGATTAAAATCACAAAGATATTGTTGTTAAAACAATCCAAGTGTGTCTGACTCCAAGCGTTGCAGGCTGTATTATGATATATGAAATGTTTATTTTCTCATATAGATGAATTTACCTGGTTACTATAATAGCATTGCACTTTATGTATTTGATTTTCTACACATTTAGTATTCAAGTGCCCAACTGTACGTTATAAGTTACAATTAAGTAGATAGTACTAGCCTACATATTAAGCAAGGTGCTGGATTGTTATTGTGGAAAACGTAAAAGACACAAAGGACATTAATGTTAATAATGCGTAACTCCTATAGATTGTTATGTGTCCACATCCTGTAAATGAACACATAGTTACAAACAATAAGATTCTGAGCATAAAGTCTAAATCTGTTGTTTTTGTACTGTTTGTAATATAGGTTTATTATCACATAATATGACATATTGAGACAAAGACACATTTTACACCGAAAATGATAATAACCTATTTGTTGGTGTCTTTTTAGAAAACAATTTAGGATTAAAAGAAGTTTCCAGCTCTGTTTGGATTTGGAATATCTGTGCTGAAGCTGAAACCTTGTTCTTACATTTAGATCATAGTTGAATATTTGGACGCGACAACAAGGTCAAAAGAATTGCACGTAATCCATTAATAAATCTATAAAGTCATCACCATGTAGATTTGACGTTATCTACTATTACTGTCCCTATATGCGGTGTTATTGCTGTTCAGCTATTGCCTGTTTATTTTGAATATGTCTATGTTTAATTAATTATCCTATATAAACCAGAGGGAAATTCCTTGTGTGTGTCGACAAAAATGTGATTGTTATTTCTAAAATATGACGTGCTGTCCTCCTCTTGCTTCTTTATCCAGCTCAGACGACATGGAGATGTGCTCTCTGAAGGTGCTGGAGCTGGAGGGAAGCCCAAGCCGCATGCTGCTGAGGCTCATGGGAGAACGAGGCTGCACCACGGGTCAGCTGGCAGACTACCTCCAAACTGTGGGCAACTCTGAGGCCCTGCAGTGCCTGAAACCTCCAGGTACAGGAGCAATGCCTCCAGACTTTTGTTATATCCAAAGTATCCAAATCAGGGAGATCTTTGTTCTCTGTATTTGTAACTTTAGCTTTAAAGGTAAAGTATGACTCACCCTTACAGTACAACTGCCAGCCAGGTTACACAGTGAGTAAAAAAGCTCCTCATTCAAGTAAGGTTCAATCAGTTTTAGTTTTGTATTTATTTATTGATACTCTATTATTGTTAAAGTAATCTTTCTTAATTAAAAAATGCAGTTATAAGTCTCTGGAGATTTCCTGCTTTTCGTTGTCTTCTATCACATTGAACTGAACGGTTAGACTGACACAACAAATCACTTACAGACATCACCTTTGCCATTTTTCACAATTCCTAAACCCTTACATTTCATAGATTGAAATCAATTAATCTAGGAAATAATCATAATGTTAATTGTAGTAGTTAAGTACAGTGAGACTGCATTAACACTTTGAGGGGGAACCACCACCATATATAAACCCAATTGGGTGATTTTTACATGTTGTATTTAGTGTTGTCTTTGCTACAGATGTCTTTCAAATTAAAACAAAGCATGAATTGAAATACAAATTCTCCTAAAGCCCTGCAGATCCTCCTTCAGCCCCAGTCGGTGGCTCTTATATCCGGTCATAATCTTCGGCTGAGCTGCCTTGCTTCGGGCAGATCTCCAGTTCAGTACCAGTGGTTCAAGACCAAGGAAGAGGTGAGCTGCCACCCCTCCTACCCATACACTAACAACTTTAAAGGAAGGTGTTTTTGGATCAAATATGTGTGTGTTTCTTTGTTCTGATCATTTTAATGCACAAACACAGACACGGATTCCTTCTGCATAATGTTCTCTGATCTTGAAAAATAACTAAAATCCTACAATGCACCTTGTGTATTCAACAAGATACACAGCCCTGGAAAAAATATCTTTTGATAAATAGAGTAGAGCCAATGGGTGATGAAGACAAAATACCTAATAGTAAATGCTAAAGAGGTAATTCATTTTTTTCAAGTTAGTAAACAGTCTTCATATTTTCCACAACCACAGGTACCAAACAGCTTCTCTGCGGACCTGGTGATAAGTCCAGTCCATCTGAAGGACGCTGGCTTTTACATCTGCAGGGTCAACTCTGGAGATGCTTTTGAATTCAGCCGTTGGGCTCAGGTGGAAGTCATGGATGTCACTGTGTCTTGCGGTAAGATATTACACATGTTAAACTGCTGCTCTGTTTAAAACTATATTTTCCCAACGAGATTGTAGAGGTTAAATACCAATAATGGCTCGTGTCCTTCTCCTATCAGGGCAGAGTTATCACTCCTTAGAGGGCCGGCTGAAGATGGTGATCCAGCCTCAGTCCCAGCGGCTATATGTAGGGGAGTCCTTGCAGCTGGAGTGTGGAGCGGTGGGACGGCCCATCCCTCGATACCAGTGGCACAGAAATGGCGTACCGCTCCCTAACGCCACAAAGAGGAAACTCATGGTGAGGAGAGGTTGTTAGGGAAGATTTAAGGGTTACTTAGGTTACTTTTTCTTTATGTTTGGAGACTTTTTGTTCTGTTTAAAGTCAACAGGCGGCAACATTTAGGCAGGAACATCTTTCTTTTTTTAAGGAACAAGGCTTTAATACGATACGATAATACTTTAATGGTCCCATCAAGTCTGACATTCAAATCGCATCACAGCAGCTCCATGTTAATCAAAAACATCTATGCATTTTAGATTCCTCACTCGATACAGGATCATAGCGGCAGGTATCGCTGTGAGATCAGCAGCAGCACAGAGAGAATGTGGTCCAACGAAGTGGACATAGTGATCGGTAAGTCACACTTCAGTACTTTTTTTAAAGTTGCAATTACAGTCCTGTAAAACCAGCTCTACTGTTGTTATGTCTTTGTGCTTATTTGCTTTGCTCTTGACTGAAAGAACCGAGGATATCTGTCCAGATTTCAGTGGCAATGGAGTGCTCGGAAGGTAGATTTGAACATACTGCTGCATGGTGTAATAAACGGCAGGAGGGGAACTATTAGCAAGCTTTTGCTGCATGCAAATGTAATTGTTTAACTTGTGTAACTGCATGTGGGTCATGATCTAGATTGTTGCCACATAAACACTAACCAGCACAAGGTATTATTCACACAGGTTGATCTCCAGGTTTCGAATGCATGCTTTTTTAATTTGACTAATGTCACTACTCTTAATCAAATCCATGCTAAACTATGGCTGTATTTTATATTTGTCTTATTTTCAAACAATCCCATGAAAAGACAAAATCCAACATTTTATCACTCTAACCTAATACTGAAGTATGATTTGTGTTTCAAAGCCAGATATAGCTCATTCCTCTCCCGTCATTGCTGCCGGAAAACATTTTACTATAAAAAACACGTTACTGAGCCACGCTGTACCACAAGGTGGCATACAACTCTGATATAATTAACATTTAAACCATCCTGCTACTTCTTTAAATACTCACTAAAGCACTCAATGTGTATACTCAACAACTGAAAATATTCCCTTACAATTGCAGGTAATGTTTACAGAAAAAAAGGCCCGGAGTACTGAGGCTTTTTCAAAAAGAAAACCATGTTTTAGTGACCTGTAGGACTGACAAATTGTTGGTTTTGTTGTATTTATGGGATTTCTTAACATTAGGAAACCATAGAATCCCAGCCTGAAATGTTTTGCATAGTGATTGAGTGTAATGCTAACCTTACATGTAAATAATATATTTTTTCCTAATCAAAAGGATATTTCAAAACAACAAGCACAAAATGAAAAGTTGATCAGCTATTTAATTGTAATATTTTTGTATTTTTTGTATTTCTAGATGATGTTTTAACCATTGGCGAAGGTAAGAATAACTTTACTTTGAAAGGATTAATACATTTCTACTTATTCAAACACAACACTATATTCAAATTGTGACATCTCAATTGTAGGTTCCAGTGCATTTTTCCTAAATAGTATCCCAGATCATCTTTATGGTAAGTGTCTGTTCATTTCATTTCATTGTGTTGGTGAATCATAAATATATGACCACTTTATTGTTAACCTGTTTTTTCCCCTTACGTATTTGAGTGATTTATATGGCTGACGCACAGTTCCTCTGTATATCAGCTTTGTAACTGTCTGATATCAGGATCTTTGTCAGTTCCTCCCAAATAATAGATGTGAAACTTGCTTGCATGTTAAAGTCACACAACAACAGAGAATATTACCTCTAAAATACCCGTAGAATAGTTTGACCAACATCTCACGGCATACTGTCACCAGAAAAAGAAAATGACAGATATTAATTTCGTTGTGTTTGACATTCTGAGAAATAATGCTTACATCCTGCCTGTATTTCTATGTAATTGTGTTTTTATAATTCATCACTTCCTTAACTATTGGTTTAAAGTGTCAGTGCTTTTACAGATCTTTATTGTTGTCAAATTAGAATAAATTAGATCCGACATTGATCACAAGTAAATCCTCTGCTTCTCTACATGGAGTCAGCCAGTGAAGTTGCTTTAGAAGGCTTTATTAAGTAGTCAGTTACAACCAGAACCTCCAACTGGTAACCGTGGGGCATTTTCTTTATTTTCTAGCAATAATTCGGACAAATGTATTCAGTTTGGTGGAGGGACTAGTAATGTGTGACAGCATTATGTAATTAATTAATTATCTTGTGAGACGAAAAATCTAATTATATTACACTTTCTTGTAAACATTTTGGTGTTCACAAAGGAGTTGTACAACATAACATTTATTTAGTTGCCTTGTTCAATCGTAATGCTAATTCTATTGAAGACCTTTGAATACAATTGTAAACAGTAAACAGTGTCGAGTGTTGTTGTAAGGTGTACACTGCTCGGTTTAGGAATGCTGTGCTTTTAGTCAACCTTAATCAAATGTAAAAAGTAACATTATTAAGTAACTAATAAGTAACCCTCCTGACACTGAATATATGTATAATGTGCAGTGGGGTCATGGGGTTTATTGTAAGAAAGCCAAAATGCACAACCTGCAGTAAACTAGACATGACAATCATTGCAGTAAAAACTAAGCCCTTTTCTTTTTACATTTCCTGTTCACTTGTTGGTTCGTTAAGGTGTTTCATTGATGCATAGGAGTTGTTTTCCCCCCTGTAGTTTTAAAGAGCGCTTTCCTCTCCCTCTCTCTCACAGCGACTGACAAAGTGGCGCTGCTGATTGGCAATCTGTCTTACCAGAACCACCCGCAGCTCAAAGCCCCCATGGTGGACGTGTACGACCTCACCAACCTCCTGCGGCAGCTCAACTTCCAGGTGGTTTCACTGCTGGACCTCACAGAGACGGAGATGAGGAACGCTGTGGACGAGTTCCTGTTGCTGCTACACAAGGGGGTCTACGGTACGTTAGGATTTGACTTCGGAATCTTGCTTGATGTGTCGAATATCTAAAAAGACTCACCTCCCATAACATGACGTTCACTTTTCAGGTCTGCTGTACTACGCTGGTCACGGGTATGAGAACTACGGCAACAGTTTCATGGTTCCGGTAGACGCCCCTAACCCGTACCGCTCAGCCAACTGTCTGTGTGTGCAGAGCATCCTCAAACTGATGCAGGAGAAGGAGACGGGCCTCAATGTTTTCCTGCTGGACATGTGCAGGAAGAGGTGAGGCAGTGGCTCAGTCTCTTAGACCTATTACATTTAACTGGGATTGTAAGTGATACTCACATTGCAGGAGAATTAGTATTTCCCGTTGCCAATATTTATAAAGTCAGCGTGACATGAGCTATTTGGGAAGAACATAGATTGGATCCGTTACAGAGAAAGTGTACGTCACTATGGCCTATAACAACGCTGGGAACAGTTTCAAAGTTGACTTCAGGGTATCAATAGATGTAGGTGAAAGTCGTATAGTTACTCCAGTGTATCATAAAAGCAACCATGTGTAGGGACTAGTGCTCAGATTCATACTATACCTGAAATATTACAAACTATGAATATTGCAAGAAAAGTAGCAATAGTAAGAATTTACATTGTCTTCATTATAATGAATCATACAATGTATTACAATAAGAACTGCACAAATAATTGCCATGGGAATGCTTCCATGCAGTGTAATTTCCGCGAAAGCTTTTGTTTACTAAAATGTACATTTATTTTCTATAGGGTTTTCGGTAACAAATATATTTCTTATTGTTTAACGTGGCACATTTCCTCTTGAGTCATCAACCTATTTACAGTAGATTCATTTACATTTTGTTGAAGATTTTGCATTACATAATGGGAGAATTCGAAGCCATTAGATAGATGAAACTAGGAATTCTGAAGAGAGGAGAGAGACGGGTTTGACATGCAAAAGGTCAGTTGCAATCGAACCAGAGATGTTATTTCTGCAGTGGTATGCGCCTTTAGGAGCCTTTAGGACTATCTTTTGCTCCAGCAGACCTGTTAAGGATTTACAAATGTGTTGTTGCATCTAAGAAATTACCATGATGACAGCGCTCCAAACATCATCCTGAGGGTTACGGCCAACATTGTCTTTGGATACGCCACGTAAGTTTAAGACATCACTCATCATCCAAAACAAAATGCATACAGTTTTTGTTTCCAAGTGTACAAATGTTGTGTTTTGTCTGGCCAGGTGCCAGGATGCAGAGGCCTTCGAGCTGAGCTCCAGCGGCTTCACCAACGGCGTGTTCGTCAAGTTTTTGAAGAAGCGGCTGCTGGACAATGAGAAGATCACCGTGGTGCTGGACAGAGTGGCTGAGGGTGAGAGAGACCAGAAACACCACACAGGATAATAACATGAAGCGCTTAAATAATTACTTATATAAATAATGCAAAAAGATCTTTCAGATGTGTATATCATGCATATTTTCCTCTTAAACAAATATTATTTCAAAAGAACAAAGAACCCTCACAAAAAAAGAAAATTATAAATAAAAACAATAACCATTGTTACCGTTAATATTCATTTCAAAATATAATATTACAATAGCAATCAATCTATTACTTGTTTAACCCCTCCTACGAATAATATATATGATGCATATGTAACAGGAAAACGACTTACTGTAGTTAAATTAAGTTAGCTAGTTACTGTATTTCATTTGTGTTGAGAAGATTACCATGAAGAATTAAAAGACAAATTTTCAGTGTTTGGTTATGAAGTCAATTGTTTTACAGTTTGTGTTTCCCATAGGATGTGTTTTCATCTAGCCAATAAAGTTGATTAAATGTAGCATGTTTTTTTTCAATAATTTCAATTATTCAATTATTCATCTCAAAATTGTATTTGCTCGAGGGCTAATGGAGTTTCATTTTATATGCAGGGTTAATGAAGGAAAATGACTTGAGGTGGATGTAAAATGCACTTACTTTTGAACCACATTTAGGATACCTTCAGGATGGGCTAGTTAAATGTGCTTGCATAATGTGAGTCTCAGTGAGCTCACAGTGCAGGTCGGACCGGGTCATGTTATGGAGTTTTAAAAATATTGTGTGGTATTCCAGTCAAGACAAGCTGTTGGTAAACATGTAATCCATATCTTGTGTCCAGATATGGGTCAGTTTGACGCTACGAAGGGGAAGCAGGCTCTGGAGATCCGCAGTAGTCTGTCGGAGAGGAGGGCGCTGACGGATCCTATCCTGCCCGGCGACAGCGGTGATCACGCTCACAGACTCCAATGGGCAAAGGCTCACGGTATGTTTAAACAAAGTTTTGAAAATGTTTGTTTAGTATTGTATCACTGCACTCAGTACTGCACGCTCAGTCAAATGTTGACTCAGGTTAATGCTGACTAAACACTCAGTGCTCACTCAAATTACACACACATGCACACATTGAGGCTTCTCAAGAAAACCACACTTCTTTTTAGAGACATGATGGGAAGAGTAAGAAACTCCCGATAATAAAATTAGCACCTCTGGCATCAGCTAAAAAATATTTGCATAGGGAACACAGAAGCTAGCGAGGAAGTTAACATAACTTCCAGTCATTTTGTCAAATATAACAACCTGGTAAACTACCAAAGTACCTGTGGAGTGTTCTCTATGAGTGGGTTCAAATCTGTTTGGCTTGTGAAACCATTCAATTAAGGGGACCTGAATCTCAGCTTGGGTATCACTGATGTTGAAGATTTTAAAATGTAGAGCCTTTAAGAAAAAATAATCTTGTGACTTTTTGTGTGTGGAATAACAATGAAGTTTAGAAAGAACCGTTTTAAAATGTCTGTTTATCTTTTTATCTATTTATCCCCTTTCCATTCATGTCTTTTTTTGTTTGTTTGACTTGTGTACTGTATTCCAGAGCTTCCCGAGAGCATGTGTCTTAACTTTGACTGCGGGGCTCAGATCAAGCTGGGCTTCGCTGCAGAGTTCTCCAACGTGCTCGTCATTTACACTCACATCGTGAAGAAGCCCGAAAACATGTCGTCCTGCCAGGCGCACGTCACAGACTTCTCCCAGGTCAGTATGTTGTCATGAACACTGGCCATAAAGAAAGAAATACATTTCTCACCTCTCTCACCTATCTAACAGCACATGTACTGTAAATGCCCATACAGTGTGTTCATATTGTCCACTGCCACCTGCATGTGTTCCTCACTGCAGGACCTTGATGTGGACCCTAAGGAGATGAACAGAGAGACCCCAGAGGAGACGGGGATCTACCTTCTGTCCAGCAACCTGCCCCAGCACTGCCTCTACACCAGAGTCAGCTCTCTGCAGAAACTCAGGGTAAAACTCAACATGACAATCTCTTTATAAACATCAATGTGGTTTTTTTAACTCAATTTCTTTGTTTAAAAAAAAAAAGAAGCTTGACAGTTTGTTATGTTTATAGGGTTCTATAAAATGTTTCTAGCTCTTGAGGAAGCCTATTGTTTCCTGTTTGAAGCCCAACGTTTAATAACCTGTCTTTAACACATTGTGTTACCCCATTAGAGCTGGTGGTGGCTCAGTCTTAGGTCAGCGTGAATACCTGTACCAAATCCCTCTTACATGTTGTCAATAGTTAAGAGATACAGCTCTGTAAAAAATTAAGAGACCAATCCAAATGTTTTTTAAATCTCAATCTCTACATGGATGGCAGCCATTCAATTCCAGAGTCTGTTGAATTCCAACACAGAGAAATGTTGTCAGTAGTTTAAAGAATACAATTAAAAAACGTTTATTTTACTCCAACACATACCTATAAATAGTCAAACCAGAGAAACTGATAATGCTGAAGTGGTCTCTTAATTTTTTCAAGAACTATATACCCTTGGTATTTACAAATTAAACTCATATTCTATATCATGTATCATACCCTACCAAACGTAATCACAACATATATCAATATATCACTTTATTCTGTGATCACGTGTTCATCCGAGAAAGCGCCTTGATACATTTAGCTTTGAGGCCCATACAAATTCAAATGAATCCCTTTTTGTTTCTAAACACTATTCCTCCTCTAACCCACCATGCAACAGGAGGAGCTGGTCTTTACCGTGTGCCTTCAGGGAACCTTCCCCGCCATGGACGATGAATCCGTCCACTGGACCAAAAGCATCAGCATCGGCCGGCCGCTGATCGCCCGCCTGGACCTGAACCGGGCCATGAGGAGGAACAGCTGTCTGCAGACCTGCCTGATCCCCCACAGCCCGTCCCACAGCCCCTGCCACAGCCCCGGGCCCGAACACCACCTGCACCCCCCCCACGGGGGGCACCAGGTCCAGGACTGCAGCCGCCTGTCAGCACTACACCTCTGCCCTGACGTCACCGAGCGCTTCCAGGGTGCAGTGGGGGGCTGTGGGGATTCCTACTACGACAACCTGTGCCAGCCTTTCTACGAACCTGCTGCCGGACTTTCAAGCTCCCCAAGTCGGCTCAGCATCCCCATAGAGACCACCGACGACATCACCGAGCTGCAGACCGTGTTCATCAACAGCCTGCAGCTTCAGCAGCAGTGAGACGCCTTCAAATGTCTGGATTACTGCTGCTCCTTCTGTTAAACGATGTGACTTAATACGCTGTTCTTTTAAATATTGTATTCTCCTATGTACTTTTATTTAGGTATCTAGTATAATGAAGAAAAGAGTGAAGAAAAGTGTAGTAAACAGGGATGATTGCTGCGATTGTGTGTGTGGTAGAGGTGTCAATTTACTAATAGTTGACAGAAGAAAAGCAAAGATACTGGATGGTAGTTGCAAGATCAGACATATGTTTTACAAAGCTAGAATTGTAAGTCTTAAATAATGTTTGTTTTTAAATATGAGCCAAATGAGAACTTACTGTATATAATATTATGGGGCTGTATGATTTAGGTGGAATAATATGAACACAAGGCCTTGCCTGTCTTTACTGCAAGAATAGCATTGTAAACATTTGTTCATGTAAGTATTTTTTTTTTTTTTTAAAGGAGCAGTCAGATGAAAGAGAGGCTGGAGGTGATACCTTTGCTGTACAATTAGAAGGAAAATCTAAAACCATCAGCCGACATTTTATAATAAAATAAACTTGGCCGTAAAAACAATATGTCTATTGTTTAAAAAAAAAAAAAAAGCTATCAATGTTCTGTTTTGTATCCCTCAGCATGGCCAAAAAAGACTCCTCTATTAACACTTAGTTCTGCTCCACTAGCTGTGTCTAGTACTCTCTGGACCTGCCTGCTGCACCTATTCTCAGCAGCTCCTCTCATATTGGCGTTTAGTCACTGTTTGCTCTTCAGTGAACTGCAAAACTTCCCAAAATAGTTCCACTCACTAACTTTCCTGCTGCGATTTAAAGCACTATTCACTTGATAATCCCCAACAAATTAATGTTGCTCCTTTTAGATTGGATCGTCTCTCTACATAAGAAACCAAGAGTCTTGTCTGTGCAACGCTGTCCCACAAAGTGACAGAAAGAGACAGAGACAGCCAAAACCTGCAGAATGAGCCAGTTCAACCTGCTTTTACACAGTCATTATTTAAAGTTTGAGGTAAAAAATGAACAGGAAATTGACAAATACCTGTAAAGACAGAACAGTAACAGTAAAAGGTACTAATGTCGAAAGAATGGTACAAACACCATATAAGCCAACCTATAGTCAAGTTGATAACAGATACCTGGGGGAGTGTGTGAGGTGTGATGAGAACTGTGTGCTTGGGTTCATTTCACTACTTTGTTACTTGTATGACGCAATTCAAGAGTTTGTGAAACTGATATTTCACAAACTCATGTTCTCATATATGGTGTTAATATAGCATTTCTCAAATAAATCATATAAAAAGATACTACTTTAATAACCCGGCCCCATTTCTACTTTTGGGGAAATTAAGGGGAACATGATTTAGACTAAATAGACCACCTAGAATACATTTCTGACAAGAAACCCCCCCTAGTGTCAAATATCTGAAATGTGACATATATGTCACATTGGGCTTTAATGGTAAAATATCTCTTATGTTTAACTTAATTAATGAGGAGGATCTTTTCGTTTAAATTAGTTTGAACATTCTTTGAATTGAAGAATAAGAACATATTAACTCAATATAATTGAATCAGCTAAATTAACTGAGCAGATCATAATAATATTTATAATTGTGCATATATGTCACTTTGGGTTTACTGTGAAAGTTTAGGGTTAAAGTCCCGATGGGACACCAGTGTCACAGCGATATTTATCTCATTTGTTTCATATCAATTTGATCAATAAATGTTTCCACAACAGGTTAAATGTAATAAAGGACTTGTTATGTAAGCATTTTAATTCTTAAATGGCTTGAATTTTACCTTTAGCAACAAACAAAAAGCTTTTGAAATGTAGCTCGTTCTGTCACATGTGTCAGCCTGGCACATGGACATCTTGGACATGTTGTTATGGGAACACAACATCACATGTCCTGGACCAGGACCCACCAGACTGTTCAGTGTGTGTCACTTAGGGACTTCATGAGATAAAATAAAGGCTAAAGCTGTATAAGGAACTTTCCAGAACATTTAAAGTGCATGTGAGACCCGTGTCATGGTGGGTCCTTATGGGTTAATAATCCTAATTAATTTACTGACCAGTGATTGCTTAAAAATGACTAAGAATAAAAAAACGCCGATCAAAATATAAAATGTATAGTATTACTAACATCGGGGCGTAAAATATTTCATATAAACAGAAATGTAACAATATGCATGATAATGACTGTTAAATGTTATATTGGCCATGAGTATGAAGGAATAATTCAATGTGATATTATTTTTTGCTGAAATTAAATGTTTATCTCCTTTATAAACATTAAATAGATTACGTACATCTACCTTAAATATCAGGTTTCAGAGTATGCTCAAAATGTTTAACAAAGACGAACCCACTACAGTAGCAGTAGTAGTGGGTGTTTCCACTCCTGTCTGTTTTCATGAGGGCTGGCAGGTCATGTCCTCTCTCATAACACATATAGGGCACCTTGGAAAAAGCTACATAATAGCAGACCACTCTTTATCTCCAAATTTCGCTCCAAAGCAGAGGAGGGTGTACATACATGGTTTGTCCGGCATGCATTCCCTCACAGGACAGTTCACTGCAACCCAGCATTGAGAAATGAACCCTTTCTGATTAAATAATGGATGAAGTTGCCTGCCACAAGCTGCACAGTGACACACACGGCTGCGTCACTTGAACAGGGAGGAGGAGGGGGGGTAGGAGGAGGAGGGGGGGTAGGAGGAGGAGGGGAGGTGGTTCTGAGGCGATGCAGCAGGCAGAGAGAGTACGAGGGAGAAACCGGCACAGTGGGATAATAATCATGTCAGCCTCCTGGAAGCAGCTCTGTTTGCAGATCCTCCTGCTTCTCGTCTCCTGCAGACACATCAATACAAGTAAATAACCATTTGGGTTTATTATTGAATGTGTGGGGTTGTGTTAAAACCTTGTTCTGCCTTTTCCCCCTCTAAATGGTCTGTAACCTTGTGAGGAGTAGAAGAAGACGTCACATATCTTCCACAATATCATAACTGTCTGGAAATTCCTGATATTCAATGTCTGTTTGTTTTTGATGTGATAGTCTGAGACAGCCATGATCACATCCCAAACTCCATAATACAAATATTTATTATTATTATTATTATTATTCAAGGATTTAAAAAAAATATTGATTTGAAATAATTGTATAGAGATCAGGGATATAACAGGGATTCTCATGTTACTGAAGATTCAATTTATTGTTTTACTCAACATACATTTGCATTTGGTTGGACCCAGTTTTCCTTACTGTAATAGCTCAAGAGTAGTTTTTGTATTTTTTTTGTATAGCTTTGATACTTTGAAATAAATAACTTCAAAAAAGAAAAATAATCGGGTTAAATGGAAACTTTGTTATTTGTTCATTTCCACAGGCCTCAAGAAATTAAAAGCAGTTTATTTCTATATATATATATATATATATATATATATATATAGATATATATATATATGCAGACAGACAGACAGACAGACAGATAGATTGATTGATTGATTGATTGATTGATTGATTGATTGATTGATTGATTGATTGATTGATAGATAGATAGATAGATAGATAGATAGATAGACAGATAGATAGATAGATAGATAGTCCTCCAAATAAACACTTAACAACAACACTTTGAAGGGGACACTTATTGTTAAGTTGTCTAAAGACCCGTATTTTATTTTCTGTCCTCTATGGGGGACATCACACTGGAGCCTTTATCTCAAACATCATGCATGTAGTTTATTTTTGTCCTAATGTTCTGTGTAAAAAAAAACCTCCTGGGCTTTCTAGTGATGTAATACTCATGGGGGTGGGGCCAGCTGAACACATAGCTCATAACCACCAAGTAATTCCCTAAAGACAACTTTAATTTGATTTTTTTTAAAAAAAGCCAGTACAGATAGATTTAGATGTTCATTTCGTGTGTTTTATATAATAGCCTGTTTTCCTTTCAGAGACACCTGGCCCTACGCCCCCACCGCTGATTCCTATCGATCAACTGCCAACAGATGTCAGGAGCGTTGCTCTTAAAGGTCACTATTTTTCAATTGTACCTTATGATGGGAGGGATAAGTGTTTTTTTTAGCTTATTGTGAATGTTTGTTAATTATGAATTTTCGTTGTGCATGTGCTCCACGCAGGTGAGAGCCACACAGAGAAGGTGGAGCTGTTGAACCCTGTGAATCTGGCTCTGGAGTGCACCTGGACAGGTAACCAGGACAAACTGGCAAACATAACGGGGCTCTGGAGGAAAGATGGCGAGGAGGTAAAGAACAGCAATCAAACAGTGCCGATGGAGAACGATCAGTATAATCTCAAACGAGTGTAAGTACTTCACATGGCAACTATTTCATCCATTAGCTCAAGTCATTTGAACTTTTTCCCAAACGAATGTGTCTCTTTTGATAGGTAGATGCCTCAATCTATTCACGTTTATGCATTTTTACATCATCATTTACAAAAATAGTCAATAATGTGCATATATTGTTAGAATTTGTTTTTTTAATATACAGCAGCTAGAGAAAATGACTTTGTTTTGCTTTTTATTTCAGTCTAATGTACAATTTTAAAAACAAGACATATTTTGCTGTTTTTCTAGTATAACTACCTTATTTCAATAGAAAAAAGTACTTTATTTAATTGACCTGAAAGTAAAACACATTAAATGCCTACCACTCACATTTAAATTCTTCTTCTTCTTCTTCTTCTTCTTCTTCTTCTTCTTCACCTTTATTTATCCAGTTAAAAAATCCCATTGAGATCAACGATCTCTTTTACAAGGGAGACCTGTCATCATATTAATGTGTTGCATAATCGTCAGGTTTTACCCCAAAATCACTTGTCCTAAATTTAACATAATATGGTTTGTATATATTTTTGCTTACAGGTTCAGCATTGTCAATGAAGAAGACCTTGGAAGTTACACATGCGAGTTTGGAAGTAAAGCCAAAATAGACTTTGTTTTGGCAGGTACAAATCTAATTATTTAGTTATATTAATCATATTTGTATGCATTGCAAATGTATCAGCAAGTCCCTGTTGTTTCATTATAATGAATATCAATAACTACTCTGAGTAACTCTGTTTGAATGGTACAACCATGCTCTTTCCCCCTGTTGTCCCCACAGCTCCACAGATCGGGGACGTGCGAGACAAGCCGATAGTCAGCTATGTGGGGGACTTTGTGGTGATCACATGCAAAATGGAGGAGACCAAACCAGAGCCCAACACCTGGTACTGGTACAGAGCGAACGGTACAGACAAGGTGGGTGAGCTGCACAGAGCTGGGGCTTAGAATGAGATTAGGCCAATTGTGACATTTGAATTGACACCTTTTACCTTACATTTTAGTTTTTAAATAAAGATTGAATAATGCCATCTGCACGGTACAGCCCTACACACTCATATTGTACACACAGGTGTTTTCACTTAATTGGCTGATTAGACCTCTTCTTTAACTGTTCTCAAGATGTGTCTAATCAGGCAAATTGAAAACACGTGTGCAGGTGTCTATGGATTAAAGTAAATCTGTACTAATATTCAGAATATTGACTTTGTTTAAAGTATTTTCAGTTACAAAAACTCAATGTAGAAATGTAGCTTTGTTCCTGTCTCTTCAATAAAGGCACTGGTGGCCCAAAACAAATCTTTCAAAAACAAACTCAGATGTTTTATTTTTGTTTCTCACAGTTAAAGATTGAGAATCTGCAAAAAAACACATTCAAATCTAATGTAAATATATATAAATGGCCACTGACCCATTTCACATTCTGTATCGTTCCAGGAGCAGATTATTGCAGCTGAAGAGCCTCTTCGATATGAAATCAAAAATGAAGAAAGGCACACCAAACTAGTGGTGTCCAGCCTGGTGGAGGCCGACGGAGGCTTGTATTTCTGTGGGGCGGTGTACGCCATCAGCACCAGCATGAGCCACGTAGAGCTGAAGGTCAGATGTGGAAAGTATAAGTGCATTTACTCAAATACTGTGCTTAACTAGTGGTTTTGAGAAAAATACACTGTCCACATGACCTCTTCTCAGCAGGTTTCATTTTGACATTAAGTTTGAGACCCAAGGACTTTCCATCATTTGTACAAAAAGAAGATTTTTCTTCTCTTCTACCCCATTAAACATTTCAATACAGCTCAGATTTATCCTGTGACTTGTGGGTAGGAGCTTGTTGCGAAACACCACGTAAATTAACTAATGAAGAAGTTAAAACTAATTATCTAAAAATGTACAATTCACATTTAACTTTGTATAACCCTGCAATGCTTCTCTACTTGTATTTTAGGTAAAGTGTTTTACTTTTTCTTGTAATCGAGTATTTTTCAATTTTCCACTGTTACTGCTGAAGGTCATCAGCTTCCATGAGCCTCTGAAGCCCTTCGTCGCCATAGTGATCGAGGTGATCGTCCTGGTCGCCATCATTCTGCTCTACGAGAAAAGCCAGTCTAAGAAAAACAGCACAGCAGGTAATCAGACAGAAACAGACACGCCTCTTCATCTTTATGTGTATGTTGTGTTTCACATTTAAATATTCTGCTCTATTCTCAGCGGAGAATGGGACTACAGACCAAACAAATACACTGTGAGTACTATGGGAGTGGTGCAGTTTTTTTAATCTTTTTAAGTTTTATGTACATATTTGTAAGTTTTTATGACGTGAATGTTTTGTTTCCTTATCAGGACTCAAGGAGAAAGTAATGGACCCGGGGAAAGTTCTTCAATGAGACAAAGAAAAGTGTAAAGACTTGAAATCCAAAAAGATCAAAGCTTCTTTAAAACTAATTTGCTTATATTCAAATGTGAATGATATACTTTAAAAAGCAATATCTCAGCAACTATTTTGTGTATGTGTTCACCAAACAAAGTGCAATAACATGTTCACAAGTAGCCTCGTTTAGGTTTAATGTTCACTCTTATCTCTAACTGTGCTGTCATGGCAGCTAAAAGAGCAAAGCATTTACCTTCTGTGTTATTTTCTCTATCTTCACCCACTTCCTGTGGAAAAACTCAAACGCATCGCTATTTCTTTGACATCTCTCTCAAACATTTTATTTTATTTCTGGCAAGTTAAACCTCAACTCCCCTTTACTTTTTATTCATGGTTCGTGAGCAGTGCCTTACACTCTTCACACGCACTTTCATTCATATTGTGCTTCTAACTGTCTTTTTGTTTATCTTTCCTTTTTTTCATACCTTTAGGTTTTCCCAAAATGCTGTTTATTAGCTTTAATAACATGTGTATCAACCCTCACATATGCAGATGCTTGTGTTTTTCATGTTGATGTATCAGAAGGTGGTCCGAGTTATCAGCCTGCATTTAACCTTAAAGGTGTACCACTATATGTAAACACGCAAATGAAAACTACCAAGTCACTGCCTGGAGTAACTAAGAACGCCTTTGTGTAGCTGGTATGGAGACTGTGTTTCTAAAGAGAAACCTCAAAGTCTGCTTGTACAGAACTACTGCACATGTGAAAAGAAGTTGTATAAATCCTTATGAGGCTTCAGATGGAGAAGAAGAAAGGATATATGGAATAAAAGAGGATATATCTGCATCAGTTGTATGGTCTTCCTTGAGTCAAGTAGTATAATGCTAAATCCAAGCGTTACTCTTTGAAAGGGAAGTGGGAATACAAGTTAAAAGATGCCTATAAATGCTAAAAATGTTGTTGTAAGCCCTGACAAACACAAGGGTCATTTTGAAAAGCATGTTTTATTTTTTCATAAATACAGTCTGCACCATTATACGTTTCATTTTATACACCCTGACAAACGTCCTAATTTCCGCCATGTTGGGGTTTTCCTCCTGATTTCTAGCAAAACCTTCCACATTTATACAATCTCCCTAAAGAAACCTGGAGAACGTCTACTGCTTGTTCATGAGGAACTGAACCAGCAGCTTGAGGACGTCGTCGTTCAGACCCACCACCTCTCCGTCCTGCACGCTGTCGTACAGCCGCAGGCTCTCGGTGCCCCACAGGAGGTTCTTTCTGGGGTTGTTGGCGTCCGTCTCCACAGAGAGGGCCACTGTGTTGAGCTGGTAGCAGAAGAAGGAGAAGAACTTCCCGTCTGTGATCACAGCCTGGGACACGAAAGGCCTGGTGACGTCCTCGTGGTTCCAGAAACCTACAGAGGTGAGGGGGAAGTATCATATCATTTCTTCAATTCAATCATAATCCACTTAACAGAGACTTTAATGCACACTGCGTCAGGGTGATTCGACCACTGCTACATCTCAATGGACTGATATTTGAGAACAATTGTTGTTACTACCAAAAGAAAGGTATACTAAACCTTTGGGTTTACTAGATGTTCTTTCCTAACACATGTCCCAAAGACTTACTATAGTCTCCATGAGGTTAAATTGGATTTCAAATACATGAAGAATAGAGTTGGGACTCTGCACTCGTATACAATAAAAGAATAAACTAATCTAGAATCATTACAAATATAAATGGTATTGTTATCTGATGTCTGTCCCCGTGTTACTCACTAGGGGTAGGAATCACCAGGCTCCTCACGATACGATAGTATTGCGATCTACAATATGCCAAGTAGAGCGATACGATATACTGCAATATATTGCGCATATATATTGATATGATAGCATGATATATTGGGTTCCAGTCTCTTTAACATGTGACAAAAGCCTTCGTTTTCCACAACGCTGTACGGACGCAGGTCTTTGCACATGAAGTAGGTGATGATTGAGTTATTTTCTTAGCTCGCTCAGTATTTGATGGTAGCTTTGCCAAGCTAATTTGGATTTGCAATATGAATAGCTTATATAATAAAATATCGATACTTGGCGTCTGTGTATCGATACAATATTGCCACGCAAAGTATCGCAATACTATGCTGTATCGATTGTTTCTACCACCCCTATTACTCACCCTGGTACATGGCCTGAGCTCCGGTCCAGGCGAAGAGGCTGGTGAGTGCGTTGGCTCGGAGGAAGACCTCCACCTGATCGGACTGCTGCATCCGAGCCATCCTGTCTCTGTGGTAGCGATCCGGCACCAGGTGGAACTGAGTGTGACCGTAGCAGGCCGGGTCCGGTACCTTCGCCCCTGTTGATGAGAACCAGAGGACAAGTTTAATGTAAACAGAGCACAGCTTGCAGAGAAAGGGTTAAGGAAAAACGCTATAGGCTTCTATATTTTTCTCCAGGATGATAATTTTATAATTGTTTTGTAATTCTCCATCCATATTTGCGACTTAATCATGACCGCTGTTGTATGAAACAGACTGTTGATTATTAGTTGATCTAGGTTTACGTCCATTGTAAGAACAATTGAAAATGTTTGATGGTTACAGCTAGTCAGTGGGTAGAATAAGCTGATTAAGGTTTTTTTGTCCTCCAAATTTGACATCTCCAAAAACAACCATCTCTTTGGAATAAATGACCCACACATTTTTGTTGACTGAACAGCTGCACGTTTGGGCCCCCTAGTGGCACCAGAAGTCACTGAATAATGAGAATTTTACTTATACTACAAAATGTAACAAACATACAATCATTATTTATCTGTTCTTTTGGTTACTCTGAAATCACATCATGAAAAAGTGAGAAACGTTGGATGTGACTGCTCTCGTGTTACCTGTAAACATGTTGTTGTCGTACTGCCTTCTGAAGAGAGGCATGACGCTGGGAGACAAAGTGACCTCTTGAACTTCAGCAGCATAAGAGTCCTCCAGCGGGATGAACTAAGAGAAATGAAAATTACAAATAAAATGGAAGCTGTTATTTATATGTTATTATGATGTGACACTGGTAGAAAACCTTGCTCTAGTTTGGTAGGATTCATGACAATTCAATATTGGCATATTTTGTATAACATACATTTTATAATGTGAGAATGATGTGTACCTGGGGCAGTTGTTCAGTTATCCTGATCTGACTATTTGGCCGGTCATCGATCTGGAATCTGGTTGGCTCTTGCCGACCTCTTCGATGTCCCTTTGGGATGATTGTCTGTCCCCTTCTCCAGTAGAAATGTACATTGGGATCAATATCTGATGGAGAAACACAGAAAATATGACTCAAAACGCTGTGTCTGTGGAAAATTTAAAAAGGTAAGAATGCACAATGATATTGCTATTTTAATCTAGAACTAGATACCAGGTAGGATCTATGGTCTATGACCTCATTTGAACTTTTGTAATATTTATATATCTGTTCAGTTCTACATCATTGTTAACTGCATATATTTTCTCTTATATTCAAATGATACATTTTCCCCTGTTAGCTAAGAATGTATTTCACTTGTGTTTGTAAGTTCTCAGCTGTTTGTGTGGCTTTCTTGTTGAATGAAAAAACATATTTTTACTGCTCAACTTTAGATATTGTATCAGTTCCAAAGTCAAGTAACATATTGTATCAGCAATAGAATTAAAACAAATTAAATAACACCTTGTTAAAGATGTACTGTATATGTCTTTTTAAGCTTTACGCAGCACTTTTGGTGAGGTGAAGTAAAAAATTAGAACACATATTCCAAGCCACCAGGGCTTAAAAAGTTTCTGAGAGCGTTTGAGATGATTGCACTAGAAAATGTTTGGCACTGCTGGTTGATGCCATGCAATGTTCCCATGATGATCATAACAACCTGCTACAATTGCTTAGTAGAGATTAGATTAGAATAACACTTTGTTTACTGGTCCACATATGAAACTAGTCACATTCACAGTGTTGCCACAAATATAGCTTAAAGTGGATGCTAAAGCAGAGGAACTCTCCAAAGTTTGACTGGTGCCACAACAATGATCCGTACCCAGACTGGACGAGAGGAACAGTGGGTTGTATTTGGCCAGACTGAATTTGAGTCCAGTCACCAGGTTTCTCAGAAAAGGTCCAACCGTCTGCTCCTGCTTTCTGTACAGGAAAGGTGCGCGGTTCCTCAATTGCCAGTGCTCCTGTAAAATCGCACGAGTGACCAAGGAGCGGATCTCCGTGAACCCATCATGTCCAACCCCAGGCACTGTGGCCCCGGCCGGCTGCTCCTCCTCTCCCCCGGTCTCCCTCTCCGGGCTCAGGGTGTATTTCTCGGGCAGGCCGGGGATATATGCGGTCTTGGTGAAGTGCTGGTACCATGTGTCCGCGTTCCTTGCAAAAGTCTGAGGGTAAACCACAAATTTCATCCGCTGGATGCGAGTGATGAGGGAGAGCTTCTCCTCCACCGGAGAGGCACATATCTTCTGTACCTGCTCGTCAACCTGTCTCCCCCGGGCAGATTTGCTTTTAGCCGTGAGAGAGGGGATGATGTGCGGATACGCGGGCTCCTTGACGGCCGCCTCTGCATGTGCAAGCCTTTGGTTCCTAAATGGAGGCAGGTTTTTAGGGAAGAGCAAGGGCAGGCGTGTGCGGGCCGCCATGTTTCTTATCTGACTTCTTCTTTCGTTGACATAAGATCTAAGTTTCTCCCACAACAGCGCCCACTGCGGCACGAAAAGTAATAAACATGGGATTACCATACTGGAGAGTGTTTCATGTCTAACCTTGATACAGTCTATGGTCTAAACATCAACCCTATATATTAACTAATACAATAAAGCTCCATATTTTACTTTATTTTAGTTTGAGGCCATATTATGGGATTTACGTATACAGCTAAAGTTTGAAACTATACATTAGAAAACGTTAGAGCTCTTGAACCTACCCTTGAAGCAACGGAAACGCCCCCCTTTGGACGCATTTAAAGATATCGTCATTTTGACATAAGCACACCATTATCATGGAAATAAGAAGAATAAAGAACGTAACTATACAGTACCAGGTGCAATATTTGGAGACAATTAGCAATTAAGTCATATCTAACAATTAATTAGGGGAAAATACAGCAAATTATGTATAATTCCAACCGAGACAAGTCGGTGAGAGGTGACTCAGAAAGGGTAAACAAACGTTACAAGGGTACGTGAAGGCAACACCAATAAAGAGTTGTAGTGAACAAGATGTTTTAAACTGTGCAGTGTTGTGTTAAAAAAGACACGAGATAAAGCTTGGAACATACTTCCGAAACAATACATTAGCTGGTTAGCTAAACATGTATTTTCGTCAGATTTTGCGGACGCAGTTACACGGGATGAGAACGGTCCAACTACACCGCTTGCACCGTGTTTGTCGAGCCGAGGTAGCTGCTCTGAAAATAATCCATCTCATTCTCATAAACATTTTATTTTCCTCGTGTGCAGCTTTGCATTTTGAAAACGATTGTCCTACCAGCCCTTGTGGTGGCTGTGGGGATTCTGCAGTGCCCCACCACCAAGAGGTTTGGTGAACTGTGCCCCCCAGAAGTTGTGCTGTTTGTATGCTAGCATCCGTTTTTCAGATCACAGGTGTGTGATGTGTCTTTCTGACCTCCAGAGACCACTGTGCACAAAGAGTGACGAGGTGAGCCTGGCAGAGGAGGCCAGCAACAAGTATGGCTCCCCAGCTCCAACCATCTTCTCTAAAGTGATCGACAAAAGCATCTCTGCAGATATCATTTATGAAGATGAGAAGGTAAACAAAACATGTTATCATGTTGGCCTGTTCCACGTGGAAACCACAGATCAATCAGCAGCTTGTTGATGTTAAGAAGTTGTGCAACTAAACACTTAATTAATGTTGTTTTTGTGTGTTTATCAGTGTTTGGCATTCAGGGATATCAGCCCACAGGCACCTGTTCACTTCCTTGTTATTCCAAGGGTCCCTATTCCCAGAATAAGTGAGGCCAAAGATGATGATGCTGAGGTAATGTTATTCCATCAATTTGCTCAACCTGCCACTCCTGTTTAGGGGTTGTGAGTGAGATTTGGAATACAACTACATCCACATTCACAATATATGGATGGCATATTTTTATTCATACACTATTTGTATGTATTTTCATTTATACTACTGCCTTTTTTTTTTAAAGGTACAGATTTAGGAGCCTTACTGCAGGGATTTTCCCACGCATCAGACACAAGAGAGTTTGTGAAGATGGACATTAATGTTGGGCAATAAGGCCTTCTTTGAGTTTGGTTTAAATTCTTACAACTTTATCTTACCCCAAACAATTAAGAATAGTTCCAGACCAGAAGTTATTGAAAAATATGTGACGGGTATGTAAACATACTTATACTTAGAGCTCACACACATTTTGTAACATAAATCCAACATGCCTTGTATGTATCCTGTATTATTAGTTATTAACAGTCAGTGAAATGCATTACCATAGTCAAAAACCTAATATGAAAGTGTAGGAAGACAATTTAATTGATTTAGTTCATTTAAATACAGGTACATCTGACATGTTACACATTAAAATGCAAAGAGCAATAATTTAGTACTCTGAATACATTTTTGCTCCAAAGGGTCCTTTAGTAACAACACCCAAAATGTTTAATCTTTAAAACATACATTTTTATATTATGCACCCCTCTAACTCAAATTAAATTTCAGCTCTTAGGACATTTGTTGATTGTTGCCAAAACAGTGGCGAAGCAAGAATCTCTAACTGAAGGCTACAGAGTTGGTAGGTGACAGTTACACCTATAATATATACAGGCTGCTGAGTGAAGTATTAACTAAATTCTGGGTATCTTTCTGCCATACAGTGATCAACGATGGAAAGCACGGTGCTCAGTCAGTTTACCACCTTCACCTCCACGTCCTGGGAGGAAGACAGTTGGCGTGGCCACCAGGATAATGGCGACATGTATGACTTGATATATGATGGGTGTAGGTCATATTCTCTTCCCATCCTTCAGTACAAAAAGTAAATTCACCACAAATAATTGTTTAATGGACTAATTCAAAAGTGAATACATGATGTTTAATATGGCTGCAAATAAAGACATTATTGCTAATATGGAATGGCAAAAGGTCAATTTGGTTATTTTATCTGACAGTCGGTGGAAAAACAACAAATTGTCAGCAGATTATACTACTACTACCAGTTACAGGTGTAATCTTAACAGCAATATTATCAGGTCTTTTTTATCAATGAAACACATTTCACTTCTTGCTAGATTTATCCCTGTCTGGTCGGACAACATTCATTAAAGTGGCCATAAACATCATTTTGCTTTTAACTCATCATTATTAATTGGATATTGATTGCCCAAGTGAATGGCTGTAGAATGGCGTTTACATTAGTTAAAAGTAAATATTGCGTTTAGGGTGCGATTTGTCACAATAAAAGCTTCAGACATATTAACCGTTATGTGTTTTGCTTGTTTGCGCTGGTGGAAAGTGAGTAACCTACTGAATTCTACTTTACACAGGGCACTTTGTGAGGTTTACTAGGAAAATACAATATTTTGTCATTTCCACTTCATATTGCCACACAGTTGTTTTGCAAGTGGTGTGAACTTTGGATTTGCAGAGACATTTTGACCAAAGTTATCTTGACAACTAGAGGCCAGAGAGAGTCCGCTGGGACGACCGATCTTAATCTTATCAATTTTAATTACAAATTTAAAATGACATATCAGTAAATGTGTTGCTTTATTGCAGTATTGGAATGTGCATTGACTCAAAGTAAGATAACTCACAAAAATTGAAAACGGATAAATATTTATGATTATGAAATCACTTTATAAAATATGATACTGTGCTGGAGGTTAAACTTTCCAACATAATGCAAAGTGATTCAAATGTGCTCCACATCAGCTGGAACATTGAAATGCTTTAAAGCATCAGTGATAGATTATGTATTCTAATATCTTGTTCTCACTCTACAACCTTTTGAAACGGAGTACCCTGTTTTCTTTGTGTGCAGTCTACTTTTCTGCTGATTCATGCCCTCAGTTACCATTCACACCCTTCACAGATGGCATGTGCCGAGATATGAGCAGTGAGGGTCGGAGCAGGGACACATATGGTGTGACTGAGTGGGATGATTCACTGACCCCGGTGCCTGTGAGCAAGGTTACTACGGATCATTTGGGAAATGGACGGATGAACTTTCCTCTATATTTACTTATGTAATATCCTTGAACGCGGTTATCAGACAGACAGATATGAAGCTCAGCAAGAGGAGAGGAAATCAGGGCTGTAGTGAAACGTGACCAGAATAGATTTTTGGACATTTTAAACCAGTAGGAATCATTTTTTCGAACTGATTTCTCTTATGTTATAAAAATCCCAAATAATTAGATGGAGTTAGAAAAGTGAAAGAATAAAAGGAGATTTTAAGAAAGTCAAGTCAGAATATCGGCACATTTTTTGAATATTTTGTGCATTTTAGTGTGTATTGCCGTCCTCTTGACAGTTCTCTCTTGATTTGTAAGAAAAAGTTGAAGTTGCACATGTTTGGTTCAGCTGTTGAGTAACTTTTTGATGGTCCAAAGTCTAAAGTCTTGTCATAAACGGAGAAAACTTATCTAGTTGTATCATTATTTCTCTGACGGGCCTGGTCATGCATATCTGATAATGACTTGTCTTCATAAATCGATTTGGGATGATAAAGGTTTCAATAAAATCTGCTCTAAACTGTCAAATGTTTTGAACCGTCACCAACACCAACAGTTCGCTGGTATAATGATTACAAACAGAGCAGGTTTCTACCAGCTGCAGACTGTTTGTGTCTGAGGTGACGGGTCGTCTTCACCTTGAGCCACATAACCTATGATAAAGCATATTGGTGGATCTTTAACCGGTGGACCCAGCTTCAGCGGCAGATGTTCAGAGGATTGCGAAAGTGTGCAAAGCTCTTGACGAGGCATTAGTGCAGGGGAAGTTGGTATGCATTCATGCAAGTCCACTATAGGCTGATATTCTCTCCAGGGGGCAACAGTCGAAGCCTGCGCCGGGCAAAGGTTGATTTCGGTCTGTTCTGCACTTGACAGCTACTGTCAATCAGCTCTCTGCCAGGAGAAGGTAGGGAACATTTAAGCATATTGCTTTTTTTATATTTAGAGTCTGAAAAGTCTTATGTCAGGTGTGTTTTGTTGTAATAAGTTGCTATGGGGACTAGCTTTCCTGTATGAGGATGATGCACAACAAAACATTATTTTACTGACATGGTACACCTCTTTTTGCTTAAGCTGACATCAGTTGAATTGCAGAACACAATAAACACATATCTTAATTACATTTATGATTTTAAGGCTGAGAAATATGCACGCACTTGTAATTGTTGACATGTTGAGGAAAGCATATTCTCCAGTCATGTTTGTGACAAACACATGACTAACATAGGGAATATCCCTCATTTGATGTGGGTAGGCTGCCAAGCTTTTCTTTACTGTAAATCACTCTCCCAATAAGATGTGCTCTATAAAAGCTACTTTGCAGGGAATTTGAATTGATATTTGCAGAATATTAGACTTTGCCGTTGCCATTTCATATTGCCACACTGTAGTTTTGAACTTTGGTCCAAAGACATTTTTGACCAAAGTTATCTCCAAAACTAGAGGCCAGAGAGAGAATCTGCTGGGTTGACAGATCTTAATCCAAAATGATTTTTATGCCATATATAATTAGAGAATGTGTCGCTAATTTGCAGTGATGAAAAGTAACTGAGCACATTTACTTAAGTGCTGTTATTAATCACATCATTGAGTTAGGTCATTGAATTGTATGCTACTTTCTACTTCAACTCTGCTAGATTTCTGGATTATTGATTCACTTCATTTATCTGACAACGGGTTATTATAAGTTATTTTACAGATTTCAACATAATGATCAATTTATAAAATGGTATTCTGCTTAGATTTAACTTTTTTTTTGTGTAGAATAAATAATCATAACAGTCTGTAAGGTAATTAAAACGTGTTCCAGCTATTACATATTTACATGCTGCCTATGTGGTAAAGCATCAGTATTGATATTTGATATACATTATTACAATAATACGGTATATGTAATAACCAAACTCTGTGAAAGGAACCATTCTGTGTACATTTGCTGTTAATACTTGTATAACCCTAACTTTAAATTAAGGGAAATCTTTAATGTATGAATTTTACTTGGAAAGAGTGTTTGAATTGATTGAATTCTTCACACAGTTAAGTTATTAGAAGGAACAACTTGAGATCTTACACAGTAGTTGATAGGTTTACACACTAGATGGCATTATTTCACAGTCCACACAAGGAACCCTTGAAGCCATGATCATGTATTTTCTACAATATGTACATGTCATTACATACTATTTTTCACCTCAAATTGTATTAACCAGCGATGTCGGAGATACAGCAACAGCATGTGTGGGTATTTGGGTCAAAGGGTAGTCTACTATATTGAATGCATGCAGATGTCCTGCAATGCATTCTGACACAATATTCAGAGTTTGGACATTTAGCAATTGCAGTCTCTTGCTTTGACCCATTGTTGCAATGACTTTGGTGTCAGTCTTGTATAAATGACCAGAGCAGTTCAGTTTCATTAAAGATATTCTGATCTGCTTGGAGTAAAGGGTCTTAATGCTCATTAGTTTTTGGTCATCCTAAGATAGTTTTGTCTATTATTCCAGCAACTACAAGATGAGTGTCCAAGAGGATTCGGTTAAGAGCAATGGTGTCGCGGTCATGGCTGAGAGGTATGTAAAATAATGCATGTCCCAAAGACAATAAATCTATCATGTAGATTTTATAGGGCCATTTGATTTTAAACTATGTTTCTAAAAATGTTGTTCATCTACAGCAGCTGTACTCAGAAGGCTATGTCAGACACAGACTTAAAGATTAACTCCACTCTGAACGGAGAAGCCATCACATCCGAGCTCAGCTCAACGTCCAAGCTGGAGGAAGCCACTGAAGGACTTTCACTAGGTGAGAGTCTAACTAATCTGCATTTGTACTATAGTGCTGTCTTTTATTGTGAAATTCTGATTATCTTTAAAAGCGACTGATGAGATCTGAAAAGGCAGTATAACTCTTAAATCAAACACTAATGTCTTGAAACCTATGCAACCTGTGAAAGGGGATATTGAATAGTCATTAAGTCTAAAAAAAGGTAAAAAGCCAAAAGAGTCACTGTATTAGCAGCTGCATTAAGGGTAGAGTTTGTGAGATCTGTATTCATTGTGTTCTAAACTTAAACAAACAGGACAATATGGGGATGCACAAAGTCTGTTTGGTGCCTACACAACCCTTCCAGCAGCATTCTGCAGGAGCTAAGAGGTGTGGTGTAGCCTCAGGTAACACCTGAACATAAGGTTGACACATGAATGACACTCATTTCTAGCTTCAGGGTAGGATTGAGCAAAAATATTTTTTTGCAGTTTGTAAATCTGATAGGCTCTCAAACAGTCATAACATGTTAGGTCCCTCGAATCTAAAGGGACATAGAAACATGTACTTGTGGATAATATAACTAAAGAAAAGGGTTCAATACAAAATAAGACGATAACTTGATAAGATTAAGTTACGTTTTAGTGTATCCAAAAATAAGGTGGGAAGTAACTAAGTACATTTACCCAAGTACTGTATTTAAGTACAATTTTGAGAGACTTGTAGGGGAGACCATGGACAGTTGTAACACTTTTGGGGTTTTCCCCAATAAGTAAAAAAACATTTACACTAGGATAGCCATTTTGCTATATTATACATTCTCAATGTGTCAACTACTGAAACAATGTATTTAAGATGTTTCTATGAAATAAGTACAGGTTGGAAAATGTTTTTTTTTTTTTGGCTACACCGTCCCTGTGTACAGGGACAGTTGTAACATGTTAATAACAGTTACCTTTTTTCACACTACATGACAAAAAAGAGGGAAAGCTGTCAAATACTTCTAAGGCAACAAGATTTTAATGGGGTTTCACACATCCTCCATCAAACAATGAACAATGAACAATGAACAGAACTTAAAACAGAACACCAGATGGAATTAATCTGATTCACAGTTGTGGCAGGTGTAAAAGTCACTTCCATCTGTATAGATAGCCTATTCTACCTTAATTATGTAGACCTACCTCCTTTGACCATAGTATAAATCAGCTGCCTCCATCAGGTAGTCTCTCAAAAGCATCTCTTGCTCTGTTGAGAACACCTTCTTGGGTGTCCAGTAGCCTACTCTTTGGGGTGATTTTGATCCCTGACTCTCCAACCTCAGCCTCTTTTTATGGAACCGGTACAGGGTGACATGGCATATATCCAGGGACTTTGCCACTTCCCTGAATGATTTGCCCTCCTGAACTTCATCTGAGGCCCTCTGCAGCAGAGGAAGTGGCACTCCCCTGTCCGTCTTCCTCTTTCTGATATTTGGCATACTGTAAACACACGCACACACTTTACGTACTGTATTTCATTCTGTTTATTTTTACAGGGACAATGCACACCAATGAACAATATTGATCATTCGAGCAAATGAGCCATCATTGTAAATGTGCCATGTTACAACCGTCCCAGGTGGTCCGTTTTACAACCGTCCCAGGACCACCAGTCATGTTTTTACCCCCTGTGAACCTGCCTGATTGCTAGCTTGACCCATATTTAGCTAGTTATATGTTTAGCTTACAAAACAGTGATTATAATAATACTAGTTTGGATTCCTAGACATTTGACCTCAAGACAGTATCCAACAAATACATCATATAATTGTTGTTAATGTTATAGCTCAGAAACACATAATAAGTACTAAAGTAACTAAACGTTTATTTTGATCATAATACTTTTGTACTTTTACTTAACAGTAACATTTTGACATTGTGAGTTTTACTTATAACAGAGTATTTCTACACTGGTATATTTATATATTTATTTAAGCATCTGAGTACTCCTCCCACCTCAGCCAGAAATGCAGTCAGATCTTTAAATGTGTGACCTTTAAGAACATTTCAAAATATTTTTAGAACCAGACTGAAGTTCTGTTTTTTTCACTATTTGCAGAAGAACAAAATAAGGTTTAGAAAAAGGGATATATATATATCCCTACATACCCCTATCATCCTAAAGTTTTGAGGAAAATATATCATTAAGTACAAAAAATCGAAGAAAGAAAGTATGGGCCTATATACATAGGCCGTTGTTGTGAGTGTGGACGGTCGGAGCATATACTGCATTAACTTAGCCGATCTCCATTTAGAAAACATGCATTTTAAAAGGTTTTTCGCCTGCCGTCTTGTCTGCAGACTTGTCAAAGCATTAATTCAAGCTTTTTACTAACCGGTATCAGTATGTTGTTACTTCGGCGTAATTTTGAAACGTGTATAGGCTTAAATTCATAATTTTTCCGAAATAAGGTCCCATGGGTCGGAAGTGGATGGGCGGGACTTCACCTCTCTAGAGAGAGTCCCTGGTTACAGGGACTGGAAACACATCGACTATGCTCTCAGTAATGACACAAATGTCATTCTAGGCATAGCCTATTTTTATTAGATTATTAACAAAGATCGCGAGAAAACATTTGAACAGGCCCAGCCGAAATTACATTGGCCCACCCACAATTGAAATCCTGGCACCGCGGCTGGTAGGCCTATTATGTCTGTGTTATTTGATGCTCTTGCCAAACTTCCTCTCCACAAACCTGATTGGTAGGTAGACATTGACATTCCTGTTGATCCACTGCACAGCTTGCAGATCGCGTTGCTCTGACACCTCAGGAGTTAGAGCCCACAGTCCAGAGATATCTGCAGTCCTCTCACTCACCTGACTGAAGCTGGCTGTGTCTCGGTGTGGTGTCTTCTGTATTTAACCTGTAACAAATGGCGGGTAAACACGGCTGCCCATGTTGTCCCAATACAGAAGAGCCCAGGGCAGTTCCTCTGCTGTCGACGGCCAAAGCACAGACCGCTCTGGCCCCAGCAGACCAGCTATGGAGCACCAGCAGAGACCAGGCGGTGCGGCTGAGGATGGAGGGCTCGGGCCCGGCCTCAGAAACCCCCATTACCGTCCATCAGCTCTTCATGGAGACGGTGGAAAATTACGGGGATCATCCCGCTTTGGTTTCCAAAACAGAGGGCCAGTGGGTGACCCTGACGTGGAGGCAATACTACGAGCAGTGCCGTGCAGCAGCTAAAAGCTTCCTCAAGGTTTGTTTGACTGCAACTTGACATGATATGCATACATTAAAAAAAATAAACATCAATAATACTTGCGCAGTGACATATTCTTTTGGAATGTTGTCACTCTCCTTCAGAACATTTGTTGTGTCTCTTAGGCCTGTGTATGTCCTACATTTATTAACTAAACTACTATAAGTCATTGTTTAAATAGGGGAATTTGTGTGGCACACATGAACTTTTTACCTGCGTTGTAAACAGTACCCCAGAGTTTCCCCACTCTCTCACTGCATGTTGCGTTGTGTGAGAACAGGCTGCTGAAAAATAACACTGGGGCGTGTGAAATGAACAGCTTGTGTTACATCTCTTGTTTCACGGACATGTTTGTGTCCCATAAGGTAGAGTCGCCTTTTAAATTAGATGTAGGTCAAGAGTAATAGAGACACAGTGCTGCTGCGTCATTAAAGAAACATGCTCCTTAAAAAACGTTTCTTTTTTAAGTTGGGGCTGGAGCGTTACCATGGTGTGGGGATCCTGGGATTCAACTCAGCTGAATGGTTCATCTCAGACGTCGGCTGCATTTTTGCCGGGTAAGATCTCATTTAAAGAACTAAGGTAGATACATTCCCATGTGGACTTGTAGAGATGCTTCAGCATTGCGTCACCTGACACTGCACATTTTGCTCTGTGCATGCTTATCTCAAAGTCCATCTCTTTGTCTCTCCCGACTCCTGTTTAGAACAAAACAGTTTAAAGTCTAAGGAAACCAAGTACTGATGTTAATCTTGTATCCAGCTGTTGAGTAACATTGAAGTTGTGTAGTTAAGGCACGCATCGCAGGCTTTTGACTGGATTTGTAGTTATTACAAACTTTAGAATTCTTCAAGTTTCAATTACTCTTGTATAAATGTTAACTGAAACTGCCTATTTTGGCAAACACAACCTTGAAAAACTATTTGTTTTATCTTACTAGGCTTTCTTGTTAAGCTAAGTTTATAAATAGCAAACTCCACAGTGAATAATGTGTGCCTTCAACAGAGATTAATACTCTCCTTTCTCTGATTTGTGACACAGGGGTCTGGCAACTGGGATTTACACCACCAACTCACCTGAAGCTTGTCAGTATGTTGCTGAAAGCTGTGAGGCGAATATCCTGGTTGTGGAAAACCAGAAACAGCTTGAAAAGATTCTGCAGGTCAGGACCTTTGAAAATGTTTCACTTTTGGAAGATAGAAAGAAATCTGTGCTCACATGACTTTGTGTAATTTATCTTTCTCAACAGGTTAAAGATCAACTACCTCATCTGAAAGCAATTGTCCAGTATAAAGGCGAGCTGCAGCAGAAAGCACCCTTCCTGTATACAGTATGTTCCCTCACCAAACATATTGACAAAGTAAAACAAATGATCTGATAGTAAACTGTATGTGATGCCTACAGTAGCACCATTTACATTTCTAAAGCTAAATTAGGATCATTAAAATGTATGTTTTAATAATTCACTTAAATGTATTAAACTGCACAGTATCAGTTACATTTTAGTCTGGGTTTGGACACATTTTTCACCATGATCTCTCTATATGTGTAGTGGGCAGAGTTCATGAAGCAGGGAGAAGACGTGCCTGACGAGCAGCTGGATGCTGTGATTGACAGTCTTCGGGCCAATGAGTGCTGCACCCTCATCTTTACCTCGGGAACAACTGGCAACCCTAAAGGAGTCATGTTGAGCCATGACAATGTGAGTTATAGACAATTACTTTATTTTTCTTAACTTTTATTGTAGATTAGATGTCTGTCTAATTAAGTGCTTAGTTTTGTAAAATGTGAAAAACTGACCATTACCATCTCCCAAAGCCAAAGAGGACAACGTGGTGTGAAAATGTTTACTGGGTCAGGAAGAGAAAGACATTTGAAAAGAATACTGCAGGCCTTGATGTATGTTCAGATTAAGAAGAATAACATTTTCCCAAACCTGTTTTAAATTTTTGAAGATGCATGATCGTTTTAACAGAATCTAGTTAAGTGGTTCTTCTTGTAAATACCCAATAAAGAGCCATGTGGAACTCCGGAAACTGCTACATTTTAACATTTAATGCTAAAACATCCAAATACCATCAGACAGTCGGCCTCAATAGGGTATTCAGGAGGGTTTTCAAATATAATATACATAGATTCAGTAATTGATTCCAACCTTTTTACTGTGAAGTTTAGAGCAGCTCCTGAGAATGTAAACATCAAAAGGGCATCAAACAAGAAATGGTGGCCCCTCTCTAAACATCAATGTGTTTGCTTTGTGAAAATTTAAGAAAAATGTCTCTGATGAATCTGACTCTCTGATGACTCCTACCTTTCTCTTTAATCTGCAGCTGACATGGACAGTCCGTATGGCAGTTCCCAAGGCCGTTATTAAGTACGGTGAGGAGGTGGTGGTCAGCTACCTGCCGCTCAGCCATGTGGCAGCCCAGTTAATTGACTTGTGGATGTGTGCTTGTTTTGCCATGACAACATACTTTGCAGATCCAGATGCTCTCAAGGTATGGAAACCTACAGCTGTATAAAACATTGAGTTATAATGAAGGTTTTCTATCTTGACTATAATCTCCATTCCTTTTCCCCAGGGCTCCTTAGTGAACACACTGAAGGAGGCTCGTCCCACTTGTTTCCTGGGGGTTCCTCGTGTGTGGGAGAAGATGCAGGAGAAGATGAAAGCTGTCGGTGCTAAGGCATCCCCAATGAGGAGCGCAGTGGCAGGCTGGGCCAAGTCCATAGGCCTGCAGTACAACTACAGTGTCATGAACGGGTAAGAACCAGCAAAGATTGTTTCATTGGTGCCATGCCATTTTTCGGAAATCCAAATGATCTGAAAGATTTCCAATTGGATCGAAAGCCCATTTTTCATGTAACAAATCGTTTTTATTCTGATGGCCCATAGCTTAGAAAATACACACCAAACAGCAGCACATGGCTAATGATCACGCAAAATTATGTCATCGGACCTTTGCTGCTGCAATATTTGTATTATTTTGTTTAGGTATTAGGAGAGAGGCATAGTTACAATAGCTAATCAGAGGAAGAGTTTGGCAGAGCATGCCATCACAATATTAGGAAATAGATATAGCCTATAATAACTGGGATGGTTCAATGATGTCCTTCTGCATAATAATTAGCCACGTGTATATTTTTGTTGTAATGAGAGTTTGTATTTTCAGAGCAGTCATTGATTTTATTATCAGGCAAATTGGCTTTCAGTTCGGACTTTTAGGGTTGCAAAATAATAGGAAGTCCAGCCTCATGTTTGCATTATAAAATGGCCAATTAGCACCGGTCACGCTGAACAGCTGATGCAGCTGAGGCTGACATTAGCTCTGCATGATTGTGGTTTGACATTTTAAGCTTATGATTACACCATATTAAGTGGAGATACCCACAGTGGCTACAAAACATCCTGAGGGGGAAATTGTTTATAGAAAATGTCATAGCAATCCATCCTGTAGTTATTTCGTTATGGGTCAATTTCAGCTCAACATTGCTACCTATTTTTTTATGGGCCCAGTTCTTAATTACTAACAATTCATGACTTCAAATATGTAACACATGTACATGTGACTTTGTCTTATAGGGAGAATCAGGTGCCGTGGGGCTTCATGCTGGCTAATAATCTGGTCTTTAAGAGGGTCCGTGAAGCGCTGGGTTTAGAACGCTGCAAGCTCTGCTTCACGGGCGCTGCCCCCGTCACCAAAGACACTCTGGAGTACTTCATGAGCCTGAACATGCCGCTGTTGGAGTTATACGGCATGAGTGAAAGCTCCGGCCCACATACCATCTCTACTAACAGCAGCTACTGCATCACAAGGTCAGCAGCAAAGCATTATCTAACAACTCTAGTATATAAAATGTGATGCTGATATGAATGTGAGAATATTACAAGACAACATTGCTCCTGTGGATAAGCGGTGATGCAGTGTATATGTTTTGGGCTTTAATTGTGAAAGTGAAATCATGACGGACCGTTTGCATAGTGAAAGCAAGGCTTAAAGGGATCTAATCTAAATGCAGATAGTGTCATTTATTTACAGCCATTTATTTGTGCAATTAACATTTACTTCATAATCACAAGGGAGAGCTAAAGTGTTATCTATTGCCACTTAAAGTTACGTAGCATACCTGTGTAAGATACCATTATCTTTTTCTAAACCTAACCATGTAGTAGCGTAATTAATATTATGTGCTCAAGTCAGTTGAAGACGTCCTGACCGAGGGTCCGATGAGATGGGATTTAAGATGTGTTGTTTATTAATGTTTCCTCACTACTACCTTCCTACAGTATTTGCAATATGTTTATTATAAGCAGTTATAATCAGAAATTAATTAAGAGGTCACAAGCCAAATAAGGTTGCGAACCACAGGTTTAAATATTCACTAAGGAGCATGTTTTTTTATTATTTTGACCTGAACAATGTTCTATCAATTATGTACATTGTAATGTATTATTTATATGTACTTAAAAGTAGGGGTGCAGTTGTAGTGCAACATTTGGTCACGGTGAGCTTGTTGTTTATTTATTTGTTGACTCTCCAGCTGTGGAAAGGTGATGCCAGGCGCCAAGACAAAGCTGGAGAACCCTGATCAGGACGGGAGTGGAGAGATATGTTTCTGGGGTCGCCACGTGTTCATGGGCTACCTGAACATGCCGGACAAAACAACAGAGGCCCTCGACCAGGACGGCTGGCTACACTCTGGAGATCTGGGAAGACACGACAAGAATGACTTCCTCTTCATCACAGGAAGGATCAAGGGTACGCTGTGTTCGCAAAGACAACAAAACATTATAAATGTGATTCAATACAAGTTAAAAGCAATCAAAAGAACTTGTTGGTAACTGAATCGTTAAACGACAATGTTGCGTTCCCAGAGCTGATCATCACCGCCGGAGGAGAGAACATCCCTCCCGTGCTCATCGAGGACTCAGTGAAGTCCGAGGTGGCCATCATTAGCAACGCCATGCTGATCGGAGACAGGCTGAAGTTCCTCTCCATCATGATCACACTCAAAGTAACCCGGCCTCCACTCCTGCACAGGGTCACAGCTACTGAATAAATAAAACAAACACAATAATGACCCCTCTCTTTTTCCACAGTGTGTGGTGGACGACAACGGCGATCCCACAGACGCACTGACCCCCGAGGCCTTGAGTTTCTGCCAGCAGCACGAAGTCACAGCGACCACGGTGTCAGGGATCATAGCCAATAAGGAGCCAGCTATCTACACAGCCATTCAGGAGGGCATAGAGCGCGTCAACGCCAGAGCAACGTCCAACGCCCAGAAGATCCAGAAGTTTGTCATCCTGGAGCAAGACTTCTCCATCGGTGGAGGAGAACTGGGTGAGTTACTTTATTAAAACTGGGGCAAAGGTACAAACAACACTGTCATCAAGGAAGTATTCACTTCAGCGACAACCAGGTTTAATCAGCTTGGAATCGAGGTCAAGTCGTAATAGAAAGTATTGTGACTGTGTTGTCTGCCAGACAACATTCCACGAAAGGTTGTTCGACAGTGATTAAATATCTCATTTGTGGGGGAGAACTTCTGCGTAGCAATGCAGGAGGAGTCACCGACTCAGGAAGGAGACACGGGGAGAGCTGGAGCTTTGATGTCAAACACTGATGGTTTATTTAGGAGTATCGGCCGGAGAATTCACAAAACAAGTCAAAGAGTCAGAGGTTCTGACTTCACGGAAGAGTTGCCACGTAAATTCTGAAGAACTCTACCCCAGACCCATGTATTTAGCTAGTTCAGAAAGAATAATCAACATTGTGCATAACAAGATAGAATCATAACACCTCTATCAGCTGACGCCAACAGGCAGGAGCAGGGAGACAGAGCACTGAGAGCACAGCAGCCAAGGTTACAGGTGCGTGTGCTCAGTCAGGACAGTATGAACTGATAAACTGGGTCACTATGGACCTTGGAAAATATTTCCCCAACAAAAACATTTCAAATCTCCAGTGGATCAAATGTTTGTGCCTCTACCTTGAGATTTAAGAGCAGGACATAATTAACCTGCCTTTCTTTTTTAATTTTCGTCTGTGCAGGACCCACCATGAAACTGAGGAGGCCCATTGTTGTGAAGATGTACCAGGAGAAAATTAACGAATTGTATGGAGTGGCCACGGAAAAGTAGTAGACTGTAATTGCACAGATAATGCTGAGGATAGGTGTTCTGAGAAACTGCAGGCATGTTTATGAATGTTCTACTGTGCACAGAGGTCATGTTGAGAAGTATATCAATCTCTTTTCAACTGAATGTTAAACCTTCAAAATACATTTTTTATTTAAGGGGAAAAATCTTAAATCTGATTGTGTTTTTAATAGAAAAGTGTTTTTGCTGCTATGTTTAAATAAGCTTTAGTTATTATTTAAGCTGTTAAATGTACATACGGTCTCAAAGCAGCTGTGCACCTTTTGTAAATAAATCATCCAAATCAGAGCCAAATCTTGCCATTTCCCGTTGGCATATACAGATAACTTGTACGGAAAACACTGGATGGTGTCATTCATCATTTTTTACAGTTTTTTAAGGAACTTTTGTTCTTCCACTGTGGCCTGAGAGATGAAACGCACTTGGACATAAGCTTACCAGAATGTTTTTCTATGTTTGAAGCGGCGATTCATAAAGATTACTACTCAAAGATTTTACAGCATTAATCGCCAATTTCGTTCTCATGTTGTGAGATAATTCCAATCTAGCAAAGCTGTATACATTCCCCCTAAAAACTGGATGAAATATTTGATTTAAGATAAGAATATCAAGTTGATTAATGTTTCCCAACACAAGTGCAATTTTAAAGCATACATTTTTATTTGTGCTTCTCCATGTACAGTTTGACAAATATTAAAATGTTTATTTTGTGGCAGATGTTCCACGATTGTCAATAAAGAGGGAACGAATCGACCAAACTTGTTTCAAATTGTACTTTGAAGAAATGAATCATTACTTTAATTTGTACAGTGCATATTGGAGGGATATAAACAACTGCAGGCACATATTAACACATACATAAACTTATGAATGTAATCATATGTATATGTTTATATACATATAGAAAACAATGCTTTCAGTCCAAAACACTTTGTTTATTGTGCGTAGTGTCTCTTTTTGGCAATAAATCACACATATTTGAATGTAAGGATTTACACAACATTATGTGAATATTTTACATAATATTAACCTTTAAAGTACCGATATATCACCAAAACCCCTAATGTATATACTGTGTATACGTATATGTGTGAGTGTGTATGCTGTAGTACAGCTCCCTTACATAATGTGAAAAGAACATCTACAAAAATTCCCTCTACTTCTCAGTCATAGTTTGCATTCTTAAAAAACTGGTTGTGTTGCTGCGGGAAAGTTTAAGATAAAGTTACAATGGCATTTCTACGAGAAACAGCAGTTTAGCTCGACGTAAGGACAATTTATCTAAACATCTTATCATCCGGCATTGTTTTAAATATTTAAACTGCATGTACTGTACAGGGTTGGGCTGCACATTCACTACTTGACGTCTGACGGAGTGTACTGACATCAGTTCATAAATCTGGAACATCCACACACTTGATATAGTTTCTTTGAACAGAAAGACGGATCAACTTCCTTCTGTCTGAAAGAAAACAGCATTACCCCCATCTTACCCGACCAACTGAATGACAACCAAACTTCCACATTTTCAACCACATTTTAAATGTTCTACCAATCATTCCAGTAAATATAAAACAAATATCAATAGAAGAAAATTATACTTTTTTGCCCCATGACCAATCCACACAACTTCCTGCACATTACTCGTCTGAGGCTGATTTAACCATGCATGTTGGAATTGTTAGTAATGGAACTTAAAACAATGAACAAGGTAAAAACACATTATTATTATCCTGTAAATCAATTGAAACACTGACTTAAAATGCAGCAGCTAACAGTTCAACCAAGCAGGACCAATAAAGAGACACTAATCTTGAACATCCTGATCAGCTGAAGAAAAACAACACGAAGAAAACAAACACGTCACAGCTTTGGGTGTGGCCATAAGTGCTGCATACTTTTAGAAAATAATTAACAAAAATGTTCTGCCATGTGTGTTTTATTGTCAGTTTATCAGAGGTCAAATCAGTTGTTGAACTAAATTGTTTACCCAGGAAACTTACACAACTGATATCATTTGAGTTGTAAGGCATGTTAGATTCATGCAATTGCAGAACAAATGATCCTTCATCAGGTTTATTATTGTGTGTTTATTTTACAGAACTGATAAAGTACACATTTGGATATAGAGTACTCATGTGAATACACTGTGCAGTAGTATCTGTCAGTAACAACACAAAGCTGTCCAAATACAACCCTCTTAAATTAATAAGTTGTTACCACTGATGTTATGTCCAAACACCAAAACTCTTTGATAATAAAGTTATCGATGAAGGTTTAAGATCATATAAAAACAAGCGTATGAAAAAAGACATTCAGACATATTAAGCTATTTAAGGCATACAGTAGATATATATTTTACACCATATGTTGAAAGATGAAAGACTGCACATTTGTTAAAGGGCCGGTTCACCCAAATTACAAAACACGAATGTTCTCTTTTAACTCTTTAACTGGGAGATATGAATTTTTAAGATTTCCGATCACTTCGATCCACATCCATGACGTTTTATCACCTCATAATGATGTGAACTTGTGAAAAGAAGCAACAACAATTAATTGGAGTCATGCTTCTTGTAAAACGATGCATTCAAGTCCAATATTCACTCTTTGCTTTGTCTGTTTTGAAGTGCAGAGCAGGTAGCTTACAGTGGTTTTATCAGGGCTATATCGCTCTTTACCACACCCTGCCAGTGACAAAAAACAGAAGGGAAGTGGACTAAAAAACGACATGTTGCTCTGTCGCATTGGAATGGAGGCAAAAGAAAAACAACCTCAACACTTTAAGAAACATTGGTAGATATAACCAGATATTGGTGAGTAGAAAATATGTGTTGTACTTTGGGTGAACAGACTGTTTTAATCAGGGCAACACTGGCTTCTTATTTTTTATTTGGTAGTGATGGCGACTCCCTTGTTGACCCAGGCGTTGGAGTTGAGCAGAGAGAGCATGAAGCGAGCCACGTCTCCTCTTCCCACTGCGCTGCCTACAGGGAGACCACTGCCGTCGGGCACAAAGTACCCCTCATGGGTCAGAAACTCTTGAGCTGGAGAGACACAAAGATGAACAAATTGGCATTCAGAGGCATTGCAACAACAGGTTCCTGCAGGAAGTGGAAAAACACAACATGTATCTGGTTAAACAAGATGAAACCCCAAGGTAAGGAATAACTTAAACACTGCACTAAGTAATAGTAATAGTGATGTGTCGGTCGCGAACGAGCCAATTCTTTTGAACGGCTCTTTGGTATGAACGAGGGGAACCGAGTCGTACTTGGTGAGAGCCGTTCTTGTTATCGTTCAATTGTTTGTCCGCACTCACTGCCTGCCAAAATCCACTCGCCTTTTAAAAAGCTTGATTTTGTTCCCCAAAACTTATTCTGTGAAGACCTGCCCCTACTCTGACTGTATCTATCTCCGACACGGAAGCCCTGTCTGCTCCTCACAGCAGCTCCACACGAGCAGTTGCACGTCGCTTGACCAATCAGAGCACACTGGGCTCACAGGGAGGGGGGGGGGGTCTTAACGGAATACGCGCGAGAGAGAAGTCATAACAAGTGGTACAGGACAGGTAGACAACGTGTTTTTCGGATGGAAAATGAGCCAAACGCGAAAACGCAGTTAAATGCACTTCAACCAAAACCCAGGCAGTGATAAAGCGCACCATTTGTAAAGGCAAAATATCCTTTAAAGCAGGGTCAACAAATAATCTCCATCGCCACTTAAAAACACAGTATCTAATATTAAGAGTTGCATGAATTTCATTCAAGGCAAGGCAACTTTATTTACTTAACACATACAGAGGGTAAATTCAAAGTACATTCACTGACATGAATGACATGGATATGGCGCCACCTTGTGTCATGTTTACAATGCAGATTATTGACATTAGGTCTGGCAATACAGTCAATCATTATCCTGGTGATTATTTCGCAGATAAACCTAGTAACCCCGCCCCCTTTTAAAAAAACGGCTCTTTTGAACGGCTCTTTGAAAGGAACGGAGCCATAAGATCCGGCTCCCTTCAAAGAGCCATAAATCCCATCACTACTAAGTAATGAGAGCGCATGCTAAGAGCCTGAACTATGTGATCCTGAGGCAGAAGGTAATCTTTAAAGACTAATGCTGCGTTCACACCGGACGCGATGCGATGTTTGGGGGCGGTGCGATGTTTGGGGGCGGTGCGATTACATGTAAAGTCAATGCAGAGACGCGGACGTGAATTCGCTCCGACGGCGAGCATGAAGCGGTGAACGCGAATTCCGCGTCGCGTTTGAGGCGATTGAAGGGGGCCGCGACAAACGCTCAAGTTAAATTTTTTCAACTCGAGCGTCATATTCGCGTGACGCGATCTCGCGGTAGCCAATCAGCGGTGAGGATCTCAGCCTGCCGTCACTGACGTTCAACCAGAAAACATCAGCCGTTAGCTGTTAGCAGTTAGCACACAGAGCTCACAGCTCCTCATATCTGTTCAGAAACTAGACAAAAGTTAAACAAGTACAAACCACAGACTGTCTGTCATGGTGAATACAGTCTCTGGTTTATTTATGTCTGTAGGCCGTTGTTATGAGTGTGGAATGAGCATATATAACGTTAGCTTAGCCTGGTCAATCCGATCTCCATTCAGAAAACACGTATTTTAAAAGGTTTTCAGCCTGCCGTCTGTCTGCAGACTTGTCAAGCATTAATTCATGGTTTTTACTAACCGGTATCAGTAGGTTGTTACTTCGGCATCATTTAGAAACGTGTATTACAATTTAATCACGGTAAAATATGTTCATTGTGTTGTAGTTGTAGCCCCCGAGCCAGCGCGTCTTGTTTGAATGATGCGAGTAAACACAGCCGGCAGCCGCGGTGAAACTCGAGCGTTTCGAGCGATGCGAATATTCGCATCGCGTCCGGTGTGAACGCAGCATTAGTCTATAGGTGTGTCTCTTTGGTCTACTGCCTGTTTGCTTTTACCTGAAGCCTGCAGGTTCTTCAGACCAGGCGGGCGAACCACCGTCCAGCTGATGTCCTCGGTCTTGTGCAGTAACTTCTCCATCTCATGCATGTTGGTGAGGACGCTGCGGATCATCGGCAGCAGGAGGAATCGAATCAGAAAAGATGACTGCGCTCCAGAGTTAGCTAACAACAACAAGAAAAAAAAAACTGTGAAATTATCCTCCTACATTCTACAAATAATGTCAACGGAACAAAACCTTGTATTTCAGAATCAGAAATCAGAATCAGAAACAGGTTTATTGCCAGGTAGGTTCACACATACTAGGAATTTGACTTGATGTCATGGTGCATACATCAAATATAAAAAACAAGAAATCTAATATAAAACACAACATATTTTACACCGTAATAAAATACAGTTAAATAGCAATACAAATTAAATAAAGCAGTAATTTACATGGAAATAGAATGCTATGAATGAATTTTAGAATATAAACTATGAAATGTGAAATAAGAATATGTGCAGAAAGGAGTATGAACATTGTGTGCATTAATGTAATGCATATAGTCTATGATGTGGCAGAGGTAAAGTGTCAGTGGGGGGGCCGGGCCTTGTTTAAGAGGCCGGTAGCGGAGGGGAAGAAACTGTTCAGGTGGCGAGATGTTTTGGTCCCGATGGAGCGCAGCCTCCTGACAGAGGGGAGGGGGGTGAACAGCTTGTGTCCAGGGTGGGAGGGGTCGGCCACTATCTTCCCTGCCCGCCTCAGGGTCCTGGAGGCATGCAGGTCGTGGAGGGATGGCAGATTGCAGCCGATCACCTTCTCTGCAGAGCGGATGACCGGCTGCAGCCTGCCCTTATCCTTGGCTGTGGCTGCGGCGTACCAGATGGTGATGGAGGTGGTGAGGATGGACTCCATGATGGAGGTGTAGAAGTTCACCATCATGGTCTTTGGCAGGTTGAATTTCTTCAGCTGCCTCAGGAAGAACATCCTCTGCTGTGCTTTTTTGATGAGGGAGCCGATGTTCTGCTCCCATTTGAGGTACTGGGCGATGATGGTGACCAGGAAGCGGAAAGACTCCACAGCAGTGACTGGGGAGTCACACAGAGTGATGGGGCGGGTGGGGCTGCGTTCTTCCTGAAGTCCTCGACCATCTCCACTGTTTTTAGGGCGTTGAGCTCCAGGTGGTTGTCCCCACACCAGGTCACCAGATGGTCCATCTCCCACCTGTAGGCAGACTCGTCCCCACCAGAGATGAGTCCGATGAGGGTGGTGTCGTCTGAACTTCAGGAGCTTGACAGACTGGTGACTGGAGGTGCAGCTGTTGGTGTACAGGGAGAAGAGCAGAGGGGAAAAAACGCAGCCTTGAGGGGAACCGATGCTGATGGTCCGGGGGTCAGAGACGTGTTTCCCCAGCCTCACGTGCTGCTTCCTGTCAGACAGGAAGTCTGTGATCCACCTGCAGGTGGAGTCGGGCACGTGCAGCTGGGAGAGCTTGTCCTGCAGCAGAGCCGGGATGATGGTGTTGAAGGCAGAGCTGAAGTCCACAAACAGGATCCTGGCGTAGGTTCCTGCTGTGTCCAGGTGCTGGAGAAGGAAGTGAAGGGCCATGTTGACAGCATCGTCCACAGACCTGTTGGCTCTGTAGGCGAACTGCAGGGGGTCCAGGAGTGGGTCTGTGATGGATTTCAAGGCGCTCAAAGGACTTCATAACCACAGAGGTCAGGGCGACGGGTCTGTAGTCATTTAGTCATGTGATCCTTGTTTCTTGGGAACCGGGATGATTGGGGATGTTTTGAAGCATGCTGGGACGTAGCATGTCTCCAGGGAGGTGTTACAGATGTCAGTAAACACAGGAGACAGCTGATCAGCACAGAGCTTCAGGGTGGAGGGGGAGACATTGTCAGGGCCAGCCGCTTTTCTGATATTGAGTTTTCTGAATAGTCTGTTTACATCCCTTTCATCGATTGAGAGAGAGTCTGATGTGTCGGGGGAGGTCAGCGGTGTGGGGGAGAGAGATACTGAAGGGGAGGGGGATGTGGAGGTGTGAGACTGAAGCTGTTGAGAGGTGTCAGGACTGAACTCTTTGTCTTCAAGTCTGCAGTAGAACTGATTCAGATCGTTTGCAAGCTGAGAGCTGATGTTGGAGTTTCTCAGAGTATTGTCGTTTAGCATCTCTCACCGCCTTGTCAAAGATGTACTTCGACTCTCTAAAACGTGCCTTATCGCTACTCCTAAACGCCTCCTCCTTTTGCAATCTTAGCTGTTTCAGTTTTGGTTTTGGTTTTGGTTTAAGCTCTAATTGCAGTTCTTTGTGCTTACAATTCAAAATTAGAATTCAAAGTTACAGTACATGCCCTGTTCTTCCAATGAAAATCAACCATCAAACAGAAATGTAAAACCAATATACAAAATATAAAGAGGCAGTGGCCATGCTAGGATCTCTCTTCCTAGCATGGCATAGGTTTCTTTCTTGAAGTTTTATCCAAATCTGAACAAAATAATAAACACAATCATTTTATCTATGAAGGCTTGATTGAAATCCACACTTTAACACTTGATATCTGAAGGTAATTTGAGAATGATAAACAGAAATAGATTACAGTTTATCAAAACAAAACCACTCCTAGGACATTGATACGGTGGACTTTTTTCATTATTTAATCTTACAATGCATCATTACGTGTGCTGCACTTACGCTCTGTGTACCAGGAGGTCATGGTGATAATCTTGTTGACCCGGGCCTCTCGCATGGCGCTGATCATGCTGGTCATGGACCGGGTGTAGCCCGAAACCCCCGAGAAGATGGAGGCCGGGAAGCCGAGGCAGGACATGACCACATCCTGTCCTTTGAAGTGAGTCTTCAGACTGTCTGCTGAGAAAATATCAGCCTCCACCACCTAGAAGCAGGGAAACACAAATAATGACTGAGGTGAATTTTACTTTGTTCAATCCTGCTGATGGATTTATTTGAGGCTTTATCTTGTATCATGTCCGTTTTGTCCGTCTTTATTCACTTTTTGTATTCTCTTTTAGCTTGGGTGTGGCGCTGTGCAGTAACTGTTTGCAAAAATCTTATAAAATAGAAGAATAAAAAGCATTTGTTGGGGAATATTTGGATGGTGGATAACAGGGTCAACAGTGTAGATCATTAAAGTGTTTTTAATAGGCAAGGTAAGTTTATTTATATAGCACCTTTCAACACAGGGCAATTCAAAGTGCTTTACAAAAAGGAAAGACATTAAGAAAATGGCATTTGAAAACAGTCATTAAAAAGCAAAGATAATCAAATAAACATTAAAAGAAAAAATATATGAATATATGGCTCAGAAGAATTACATGTGTCAGCCATTACTCAATAGCTAATATTAAGTAAACTGTTATTATTTGGGCTTTTAATGGGATTTGTTCAGAGTAATGCAAAATAAAAGAACACTGGGCTTTTTATCTTGGCAGTGCTCCACCTTCCTGTGTGCACAGTACCACACCCACATGTAAAAGTTGTTTTGGCTTATGTTAAGGAACATAAGCCGCACATGTTTTACCTCATACAACCCTCCTTTGGACATGATAAAACATTTATCATTTATTTTGTGAATGAACTTTGAGCCCAACATGCACGGAGCAGCAGCAAAACACAACGACTGCCACCCATTGGTTCCACATACCTTGAGGTTATCATGATGCACGGTGAGCTTGGCGGGGTTCCTGACGATGGCGGTTACGGTGTGGCCCTGCTGCAGCGCCTGGTTGATCAGATACTGTCCGGTCTGTCCCGTGGCTCCCAGCACGGCGATCTTCATCCTCACACTCTGACACACACACACACACACAGCTCAGTCAGGGCGGAAGCTTATCAATAAACGACGCGTGACCAATGCTCTGACCTCTCCCTGTTTCACAAGTGTACAGAAATGATTTCTATGGTGCAATAAAGAAGCTCTCTCTTCGGAAGTTCGGTTTGTCATCTGATGGATTACGTGTTTAAATTGTGGATTCATGCTATACTGAATCCTTGTTTCTAGAGGAGTCACTAAATAAAGATAAATACTTTTATAAAAAGGTCATGTTCAATGAAGACAATGTGTGGATGTTTTCTTAACATTTTAAGGGGGGCAAATTATAGTTTTAAATATGAATACATCTACAATAATGCATTTGAAGCTGTCCAGCCTTAATTTAAGTCCAACAAATTATTATAAAATAAATATATAAAACACAAAAATAGCAAAACCTCACACTTGCTAGCCTGGAAATAGAACATATTGAACCTGTTTTGTTTAATAAATAATTGAAACAATTATTAGATTGCCTACATTTTTGCAGGGAATTTGCAAATTGCTATAAATCGTATATATGTCTTATGGGACTTTACACAACATTAAAACAAAAATTCATTACAACTTTCTTTTAAGCTGTCACAGCTGAGTAACAGGAACATTTAAAATGGAGGTCAAATATGGACACACAGTGTGTCTTTGTTGAATTTGAACAGATTATCATTTCTGCAGCAGTGGAGGATGACGAGTTTGTGAGTCAGATGCTCTCTGAAGATTATAATAAACTGAATTCATCTCAAATTATGTTGGTTAGGGAACCATTGAGAATGTATTTCCTGGAAGTAGTAGCTGCTATGTTTAAGTTTATTATCGTCAACTTGGAGCCACATGCTGCACTGTGACATCAGCTGAGTTAAATAAAATGCAAGGATGGGCTATCATTTTATTGATTCATTTTCTATAAAAATGTAAAACCCTTGTTATGGGTACTGACTTTTTTCTCAATTGAAAAAGCCAACATTCTTAATCCTGAGATACTAATGAAAGATAAAATGTATCAAATATTGTATGTATTATCCATTCGTTATTGATTCAAACTTGAATTAAAAAAATTGAATAAAGTATATTTTAGGGAAAATTGCACAGTATAAATCTATTTTAGTATACCTCAACAATGGAATTATGATCAGTAGAAATGGCCAGGACATGGGACCTTTACATCTTTAAAAGCATGCTGTTTGCCATTTTTAAGGTTTGATGGAAGAAATTAAAATATAGGTCACTGACGTGGAGCTTTAGGCCAGCAATTAAAAAAAAAAAATGTAGTTTCAGTTTTGAAGAGTGATATGGATGTTAAATTCACAAATTAGTATGAATAATCTTAAACAAGAATAGGATATTGAGCCAAGATGCCTGTTTTTAAAGTACAGAAACATTCAGAATGTATGACGATTCCTTCAAAGGTTTTGTAATAGACTCCTAGTACTCTTAATTTATAAAGTAATAATAATAAATGTGAATGATTGAGCTCATTGGTGGCCTGACTGGCCCTCCTAATTTGGTCTAAAAAAAGTCAATGATCATCATTGTGAAGGGGTGTCCAGCCCATATCAATAATATACCAAACTACATAGGCTAATGTGAGATTCAGAAATTAGTTTTAAAAATCATGTCTTCATGTTATAGTAGGCCTACCTTACATGAACCTGTTTGAAACCTTTATGACCCCATGATGTGATTATGTATATCTTAAAACCTTTAACAACTATATTTAGATGTTCATAAATATCTACATGTTACACATAACCCCTATTCCTACTAGGAAACAGCCGTGGACAGCTGCTAAAGGGAGAACTACAAGCAATCCTCCTAAACCACAGTGTGCCAATCCAGATTCTGATGACCTGGATAACCTGTCCTCTTCACACAGCAGGGTAAGGACCAATAGCTACTCCAAAAGTAAAAGGCTAGAGGGAAAGCTAACGACTGGGCCTGAAACTCTGATTGTGGGTGACTCTGCTGTAAGAGATGTAAAAAGTCGGTGTAGTAAGAACAACACCAAAGTACTCTGTTTCCCCAAGGATATGGTCTCTGACTTGGCTGAGAAGATCCTGCATATTGGGGCTGAACATCCGACTGTGAAGAATGTGGTACTGCACATTGGAACAAATGATGTTGTGAAACAAGAGTCAGAAGTGCTGAAAAAAGACTTTAAATGTTTGTTGGAAGTCTATCACTGCACCCGCCTGAGGAATGTCTTGATTATGGAATGGAGGAGTCTCCACCGCCCTTCACCCCCCCCCCCTATCACCTCTGAGGATACTCTTCCTTCACCCCACAGCTCTCTCTACTCTCCGTTCACCCTTTCACCCTTTCACCCTCGCCCACCCTCCTGGAGATCGCTGAACACACGAAGGAGATACAGAGGGTTGACACCAATTCCTTCCTGGAGTTCAAAGACCAAACTAAGGCGATACGCAGGGTTGGCAGCATGTCCTTTACCCCCGCTCCTCAATGACGCCCACCAAAATCACCGAAGCAGAGACGCGCACCATCTCCCCCGTCTCCATCACCGTGCCTACGTCAACCACCTCCCCTCCCTTCAAGAAAGCATCTGAAGTCTCCGAAGCCTGATAAGGATATGTGTGTACAAAATGCAACAAACTCTTACTGGATCCAGGCTCAAGGGCGTATGGCACTCTCAACTCTTTCCAGGACATACAGGGGCCCTGCCTGCCAGTAGCTTTGCCGATATCTGTGTTGATAGGTAATAGATTGAGAGCGGTGAATCAGCTTAGAAACAGGAAGTGCTCAAACGTTTGTGTGAGTTTATCAAATTTAGCAGTGATTCCTAGCCACAGCTTGTCACAAAAAATCTTACTGATAGTGTATTTAACTAACTTAAACTAGCTTTATTAAATGTAAGGTCTTTGGCAGGAAAAACATTTGTAATCAATGATTTTATCACCGAGCACAATCTCGATTTTATGTTTTTAACGGAAACTTGGATTGAACAAAAATAACAGTGCAGCTGTTCTTATCGAATCAACTCCTCCCAACTTTAGTTTTATGAGTCAGGAAAGAATGCATAAGAAAGGGGGTGGAGTTGCTATTTTGTTCAATGATTCCCTTCAATGCAGGAAGACATCTTATGGGAACTTTGCTTCTTTTGAATATGTGGCCCTTCAGCTGAAATGCTCCTCTCGAGCTCTGTTCCTAAATATCTACAGACCACCCAAATACTGTGCAAGCTTTTTTGATGACTTCACTGAACTGCTGTCTATAGTGTGTATTGACTTTGACCGTCTAGTCATTGTTGGTGATTTTAACATCCATGTTGACAACCCCCAGGACAGAGGGGCTAAAGAACTGTTTTGTGTCCTTGATAACTATGGACTGACTCAGCATGTGACGGAGCCCACGCACAATAAGGGACACACTCAGGACTTAATTATCTCAAAGGGTCTGAATATCTCTAAGGTTGTGGTGACTGATGTTGCACTCTCTGATCATTCCTGTGTTTTCTTTGAGAGCTCTATTTCTGTTCACAAAAATGTTCAAAAAGAGGTAGCCACAAAGCGATATTTAACTGAAAATACTAGGGAAATGTTTACTCAGAATTTTTCTTCCACACTTGCCCCTGCTAACATCTCAGTAAATGAGCTAGTAGTAAAATGTTATAGATGCCATTGCTCCAACTAAGGTAAAGGAAGTGATTGGCAAGAAAATATCTCCATGGAGAAAGGCCATGACCGTGAGAACAGAAAAAAGAGAGTGTTGAAAAGCTGAGCGTAGGTGGCGAAAAACAAATCTCCAGGTTCACTTTTAAATCTATAAAGAGAGACTTGGCCTTTATAATTTGGAATTGAAAAACGCACGACAGTCTTCCTTCTCTGACATCATTACCAAAAACAAAAACGATGCACGTGCCTTGCTTGCTACCGTCGACAGACTAACTAACCCCCCAGTGTCAGTAGCCTCTGAATTTTTATCCACCAGGGCATGCAATGATTTTGCCTACTTCTTCACTGACAAAATTCAGAAAATCTGACAAGCAGTCAGTGCCTCTGCATCAGGTACAGCAAATGATTTGTCTCTGTGTCCACTTAAAATCAATTCAAACACCATGACACAATTCCAGATTAATGATAAAAACCTAGAGGACATTATTCAACATCTGAAATCCTCCTCCTGCTGCCTTGATATTATTCCAACAGGATTTTTCAAAGATGTTTTTCCTTGCATGGCCTCAGATCTACTTCATATAGTAAACAAATCTCTTCATCAGGTATTTTTCCACAGGCCCTGAAAACTGCAGTCATTAAACCGCTCTTAAAAAAGAATAATCTAGATGCTTCAGTAATGAACAATTACAGGCCCATATCAAACCTGCCATTTCTAGGTAAAATCATTGAAAAAGTTGTTTTTCAACAGTTGAGTAACTTCTTGCATGTTTGGATTTGTTCCAGTCAGGCTTTCGTCCAAACCACAGCACTGAGACTGCTCTTGTAAAGGTCTTCAATGACATCCACTTAAACACAGACAGTGGCAGAACTTCAGTATTATTAGATCTCAGCGCTGCGTTTGACACTGTTGACCACAACATATTACGAGACCGACTAGAAAACTGGGTGGGACTTTCGGAAACAGTCCTAAATTGGTTTGAATCCTACTTAAAGGACAGAAAAAACGGTGTTTCTATAGGTAAATACACATCTGAGTTGACAAATATGACATGTGGGGTTCCTCAAGGCTCCATCTTCTCTTTGGTGTCCTATGCTTACTTTTAATACTTGTAAATACAACTTTTGGCCCATAATTTCAATTCCCCATTTCAGCAACCAGAGAGAGGGGGGGATATATCCAGTGTCTGATTGTGTTACGTTACTATGAGAGTGCTCTCATACTTTAAATTGTATATATTTATATAAATATATGTGTGTGTATATGTCCGCATCTGTAGCCTGTTATTGTCTCATTATACCGCACTGTCAATGAATTAAAAGTAAATATATAAGTCGTCACGAACACATCTGTCCATCAGACAGAGTGCTGCTGTGCCTCCTGTCATCATTAATGGACGTCTCTGACCGCTCAGAGGAGAGGAGTTATAATTTCTCTAACCGCCTGCTGCTTCCCCTCCTCTCTCCTCGGTTCCCCTCCTCAGTCCTGCGCTCGCATCTCCTGTGGGCAGGACTAAGTCTCGAGGATAGGAGTCGAGGATAGGAGTCGAGGAGGGGAAATTAGAGTATTGAGAAGCCTCTCCTGAGAAACACTGCATATTGTGTTAAATGCATGGATGTATAATAAGAACGGTTAAATGCCCAGCATTCGGCGCCACTCGATGACGTAGTATATTTGAAATAGTGGCTCTGCAGCAGCTTCATACTATTGGGTATACTCGACATTGAGAAACGGCCTCTGTCGAATATCCAACCTAAAACGTTTCTCAATCACGAGGATTTTGGCTTCCAAGCCAATATTTCAAGGATGCTACGTCATCGAGTGCCGCCGAAGGACTGTTCCAATCTCCAGTATACTTGGAATTCCACCGAGGCCGGGTCCTTGGTTTGGGGGAAATTTCGAGGCTGCACAGGAGTAGACTTTGCGTCCTTAAAATCCCCACAATGCTTTGCGCACGGACCAATTTCAAAAACCCTTGCGGAGGAAGGCTGAACCGACAGCACACATTTAAATGTAAGTATGTAGCGTAGAACATGTGTTGGTAAATATGTTACTTTGTTACATTTGTTTGTTATCACGAAAAATGTGTTCCGTGAAAGTAAAGCAAGTTCATAATTAGATAGACATCGTGAGGTATTTATTTTTGGTACAGTTTATGTTGAAACCGTTAGAGAGAGTGGCACACTTGTTAGCCTGTTCCATTCTTCTTCGTTTTCCGAAGCCGTGGCTTGGAAGTATACTTGCTTCGTTTCTGAAGGAAGTGACTTGGAAGTACGCGACTACCAAGCCAGCATCCTCGCGATTGAGAAACGGCCTAACTTCACCGCGGTCACATGCTTTTTCCTGTCATGCTGAATCTGTGCTTGAATAATTATAGCTCCAGGTGACACTTGCACACTCACACACGGAAATATCATGTAATACAAGGAAACGTTTGATACAGTTATTATAAAAAACAACCTTATGCATGCATCATTTGGCTTTCAAATAATTCTGAAAAAAACCAATCTATTATTCTTTATATTTCCCAATTCTGCCGTAGGCCTACACTATGAGTAAATTCAATCCTCAAAACCTCTGACATTTTAAAATGTAGACCACCAGGTATATTGATAAGTAAGTATTGCAAAATAAATGAACTTTCTATTAATACAAGGCAAGGACTGTTAAATATATAAAGACTGTTGAACACGATAGCATTAGTTTTAAGTACCGAACAAGCTGTCAATGGAGTTAACGTAACAACCACATTGAACCTCACATGAACCCATAACAGAACCTGTGTTTGTGAACGACTCAAACACACCTCCTTGTGTCATGCAACACGCGGAGCAACACACGTTTCTCCTACATTTCTCTTAAACCTGACAATTCGCTATTAATTGATGTCAATATAAAACACAGGACAGCTTGCTTTTAGCTTTTAAAAAGGTTTCTAGCCAACATTAGCTAACTCACCTCCGCCATACTTTTGCAGTGCTGCGGGATGCGTTCAAGAGCCGCGGCGTTCAGGTATGTTTGTAAAGCAACGTTAGGAGTTTTATATATTAAATAAGAACATGTAAATTGATGTTGGTCATAAACAGGATGATGTTACATGACCCTTTCAAGTTAATCTCGTAGTGAAACTGCATCCCAAATATTTGATTAGCACCTAGCGTTATAACGTTGTGTAAATGATTAGCCATTCGTTGGAAATTAGCTTAATTATTAGTAATATTGTATTCCTATCAAGTTCTAATACATTTTATTTATGTGGTAATTTTTCAAGATAAAGTATATAAATAAATACAGCTATAAAGATACAACTTTGGACTGGTAACCTTTGGTGTACATTTGACCTTTTTTCATTTTATTTAATTGTAATAATAATGATTCAAAGATGTAACTGTGTGGGATTTACAGCGAAATTAAGTAATATTTTTAAATGATGTTCTAAATCACTTGTTGGGGTTTACATTGGGGAAACATTTGAGGGGAAAAAAAAAATAGACAGTGATAAATTAGTTAATAGTTAATACTGAATAGTTTTTGGGGAGACGTACTTTTTCTTACAGCCTGCCATGAACATAATTCTAATGTCAGACAACTATCATCGTTGCAAGTGAAACATGGAGATTACCTTTATTTTGCTCAACATAAGGTGACATTTAACAAATATCATCATGCTTAGGTTTGGTAATACCTTACTTACTTCATAGCACACAATCCAAAAAAGAAGCCCATGTGATAAAAAAAAGACCAAAAACATATCCTGGCCTCTTGTCACCTATAGTTTCCCGCGGCACTTCACCCTCTTCCTATAAAAAGACCAGTCTAGTCGCATCAAGTCATTAGCTCAAGTAATCCACTTGTGACTCTGTGCCTTTCTCATACGATCACACACTGAAGCACGAAAGACTAAACCAGCTTCAGCACAGACTCACGGAGCTTGATGAGGCCTCTGTGCTGAGTTAATGGTTGTTGCTGTCATTCTCACAGTACAATGATTGGTCTGATAGACATCCTGCAGTTCTTGACCTGATCCTGTTGGACTGTTGGAGGATGAAACAGAGCAAATGGCTTTTTGAACAATCATTGAAACTGCAAGCCAAACAACTTGGGAGCTGGTGACTGGATTGAAGAGGTGACCACGTAAGTACACTGCTGATTTAAAGATCTTGTATTTCTACAGCAGTTAGATCAAGTGAGTTAAACCAGAAAAAAGCAGATAAAGACAGAAACATCTTCATGTTCCAGATCTGAATCAAGAGCTTCTCAAAATGTATTTTAGTCCACTTAAAATGCCAGGCTTACATTGTAGTACAGATCTCTTTACATGTTAGGAAAGTCACCCATCTGTTCCTTTAAAGTAGGTCATAACCAGCAAGAGAATTATGTGCCACCCAATTCAATGAAATGTATATTTTAGGTTTGATTGATCAACCTAAAATACTGGTTGATCAATCAACGGTTGTGTACATTGTAAACATTCATTAAGGGATTATTTGTTTACCGCATACAACAGATGGTGATTTAAAACAATAATTTGTCCATTTCATAAAAACAACTTCAGTCCATATAGATATTTCCTCCCTTTTTCAGTTTCATAGATGGCATTATTTTAGTCTTCATTAAAAAAAAAGCCCTGTGCTTTAAGATTGAGGCCGATCACAGAAGTGAGGAGCCAGCAGTAATGAGATTAAAAGGTTGAACGTCTTCCAACTCCAGCTCTCCAGCTGATGACCTGCCACGCTCAACTTTCCACTTTGTCAATGAACAGGGTCAACTGGACTGTAGCAGGTTACTTCAAGTTGTTGTAAAGTCTGTTTTGTGACTCCAAAAAAGTAATGCATTCCTAGTAGAGAGCAGTTTAGGATGAATTACGTTGTACTTAAACTATACAGCTGTGTACATTTTTTTATCTCACCTCTGATAGCATTTACATAATGTGAGGATTGTTTGGTGCTTTGAACAGGAACAGTCATGGGATGTGGCGTCTCAAAGTCCAACCAGTTCCACAAAAACTCTGGAAAAGGTAACCATGATCCTTCAAACATTGACCGATACACCTATTTTTCTCTCTTAACCTTCTGAGATGTATATAAATCCTCACCACTATGCCCCACTTGTTGTCTACCATAGTTTACAGTTCAGATGTAATCTCCCTGTTTTATTTGTTGTAATAATCTGTATTTTTCTTTGACCTTTTTCCTCTGCTGCTGTCTGCAGCTGTTATAAGTAAGCTACACCTTGTTGTCGTTGTTGCTGTGATTGTTGTTGTTGTTTTCCATATGAGTATGAGGGCAGGTGGAAGCAAGATTGAATATCCAGCTTAAACAGAGATGTTCAGATATTTCACACAAGCTAAACACATTTTTGTTGTGGAGGGAATTTCCAGTTGTTGTGGTGAGTCTGAAATGATACGTACAAATAATTGAGTTGAGAATTTAAAGGGGACCTATCATGCAAAATGCACTTTTGTACGTCTTTTATACATGAATATGTGTCCCCGGTGTGTCAGGGAACCCACCAAGTGTCAGAAAACACAACCCTCTCTCTTTTCCTCCATACCCAAATCTCTAAAAACGGGGCTGCAACGGATCTGATACAGACTGATACAGATTTGAAATAGTTCTGACGTCAGAAACAGGGAGCTCCGCCTATATGGGCAACTCTCCACCTATCAGGGGAATGAGAGGTTGCGTGGCATGGTAACAGCATGGTAACAGCATGGTAACAGCATGGTAACACCATGGTAACACCATGGTAACACCATGGTAACATGGCGCTCGTGCCTTGCCCCCCTCCTTTACAGGGGGGCGTGGTCAGCTGCAGCTCATTTGCCACAGAATCAGCCCTTGTGAAGGCAGGGCTGGAATAGAGCAAATAGAGCGAAATGAGGCATGGCTAAAATGCATGATCTGTTTGGTATTTTGAAAAAAAAACTTCACAGACATGTTTTATATAGGTATGGCCCTACAATATATTATTCAAATATAGCATGATAGGTCCACTTTAACTTAAAATAAACACCAAAGAGATACAAGCTTACAGTGATAATGTGGTAAATCTTATTTTTTTACTTCCTTTCTTGTTTTGCCTGTTATGGTCCGTGACAGATTGTTCGTCTCAATACAGGGCAGGGCAACCTAGGAGGATATCACAGTATTGTTCCAAATATTTTTACCGGTGTTGACATAAATATCAAATGTTGGCAATATCACAATCTCTTATAGGCTCCTTTTCAATACATAACAAATATCAAGTTTGTTTCTTTTAAATGTGTCTCCTAATAAGAAGGATACGAAGAACTATTATTAACAAAATGTTGGAAAAGCAATAGCATGTTGTGAACAATTCTATCATTTGAATAATGTCTGATCATCTTTTGTCGTCATTTCAGCTATTAAATCTGCCGTCCTGATTCAGCGATGGTACCGTCAGTTTGTCGCCCGCAAAGAGATGAGGCGGAGATACACCTGGCACATCTTCCAGTCCATCGAATACTCTGGAGAACAGGCTCAGATAAAGGTGAGAAACAACAGGGATGGTCCTGTATATGTCTCTAAATAGTAAGAATGAACATAAGCTCTTAACTTTCATGTCCCCTCCACTTGTAGCTTTATAACTTCCTTGGCTACCTGATGGACAATTTCACACCTGCAAGCAATGAACGTAAGCTTTGACATTTCAACAGACAGTTTATTTGACGAGCATTTCCTGAATCCCTGACTTTGAACTGTCCTCTTGTCCTTGCTTCTAGGGAATTTGATCTCGCACATCTTCAGAGAGAATGAGGTCTGTCGGGATGCAGAGTGGGAGAGGTACTTCTGCTACAAGAACATCGAGGTGCCAGATCTTTACTCAGGACCCCACCTCACCTTCCCTCTGACGGTGGAGCAGGCGGTGGGGCTGGTGGAGGCCTTCAGGAACAAGAAGGTAGGTGCACACCTCCACTTTACAGTCCAGCCTTAAAGAAACATTTACCTCCGTCACAGTTCGTGTACAGACTCACTGGTTTTGTATCACTGCACATGATAGATTCTACTTCCTGTGTTTCACTGGACCCAAAATAACATGACCAGCATTTAACATTATGAAGTTTTAAAGAAATCGGACAGGTTTGCAAGATTACAACTTTTTGGACAGTTTCAGATTCACAACAGACATTATTCTATAGAAAAATGCTAAGGTGTGTCAATTGACCACTACAATCATGTTTATTAATTTAAGAAGGAGTCTGCTTTTTACTTAACAAGTATTTATTGGTATTAATTATAGAAAAAACATCTGTATCTTCATTGGCATGTTATCATTATGACATTTTCCTTCTTAACTTGTTGTTTAGTCGGCAAAAAAGAAATCTTTAAAAAAAAACATCATTTGTTTATTGTTGTTTTTTCACATGCTGTGCTATAAAGAATGCCTAAAGCTCAAACCTATGAATCAAAATATCACTGCTGTGATCTTACCTGTTCATGTGTCTAAGCTTTTTGCTAATAAGTCTCTCTCCCAGTAGCAGCTGCACTCGCGTTACGTCCTCCAGCTCCTGCTTGAAACGTGGAAACAGCTTCGGCTGTTGCCAAATATCAACCGTATCTCCACCTGCCACAGCAAAGAAATCACTATTTGTGGTGAGATTTGATCAGTTCATCATTTTACGAACTTAAAGTGATCTGATTCCAGCGTCTAGATTGCTAACTGAATCTTTTGGGGTTTTAGACTAATCAAGAAAATTGCTCTGAAAAAAAACTGCCCCTCTGTTGTGAAGCACTTTCTGACTGTAATGTAGGCAGTTTGTTTATGTTTGTTGTTATTTATTCATCAACTATATCCTCTTCATTACAGGAGATTTGCATGGACAACTGGAAGACCTGCTGCTGATTTTCTACAAGGTACAGATTTTCTCTTCTAAAATCTAAAACTGATAGAATAGCTGACGTGAAAAGTTTTTTTTCTCATGAGCTATAATTATTTAATTTTAAAAAGAGGCATCTATAGAAAGAAATATTTGATTGAAATCCTCTACTGTTATTAAAACCTCCAAAACCTCCTTCTGTACTCCAAGGCCCTATAGTAGTTATCAGGTTGCAAGTACATTTATTATTGTTTATTATTTCAATTTCAATGATTGAGTGAGTATTTATATATTATGTGTACAAATAAATATTCAAAAACACTAAGGTGTCTTCAAAGGTCTTGTTTTGTCTGACCAAACCTCGTTTATTTTCATTTCGAAAAATGAAACTTGAATGATTAATCATTTTCAAAACGCTATCAGCTAATCGTTAAATCAGTTATGATACGTTTTACTGTCAAGCTGCAACATGCTGCATTATTCTACATTTAGAAATCACTGTGTCAGTGAACGAGGATCAGTGCTGTGGCCTGTAATGTGTTTACTTTGAGATTACAGAATGACTCACTCTTGATGGCTTCATTTGTTTACATCACAGAATGACATGCCGTCCTTGGAGAAGCCATATCTGTTTAACGGAGACTTTGTAGACCGCGGTAAAGACTCCATAGAGATCCTCATCATCCTGTTTTCATTCCTGCTCGTCTATCCAAGTGAAGTGTACCTCAACAGAGGAAACCACGAGGACCACATAGTCAACCTGAGGTGAAACCATGTCTAACTGGGGGGGGGGGGGGGATGAAGCCTAAAATCTGAGTTTCTAACTGTCATCTTGTGTGTCTCTGGCTGATGTAGGTACGGCTTCACAAAGGAGGTGTTGTCTAAATACAGGGTAAGTTGTTAGCACCATACAAACTTTCCATGCACATGTTTGGTAAACTCCAACCCCTGCTTATTTAGTAATCCCGTCTCCGCCTACACACTCAGTAAAGCTTGATACGGGCCAGATTCCTTCCTAATATAAAAAGGGACACTCCTCCTCGCGGCTGAGAGGATTTGACGTCTTTAAAGTTGACTGTCTGACGTCAAAGATCCACAAGGGAATCCCCAGATGTCCCAAATGTTTCAGGTTACTGTCCTTTGTTTGGATACAATTATAAACAAGTATTAAGCTCACAATCTGGAAAAATACATTTTAACTGGAGCCATACCCGGACCAAATGTATTAATCAATAAGAATACAAATACTTTATTTTCTATACTTTAAATAAACATAAAGAACATAAAGTAGAAATGTGCGCGTTGTACTATAATTGTAAACGTATGTCCTACAAACACAGATAAAGACAACAACAGCATCATGACAAGACAAATGGATTTTAATATTCATATAAAACAAAATAAGTGATCCTTATCAAGAAAGACGTTCAAATGTCAATGTTAAATAATGACATTTTTCTTATCTTAATGTATTTGAAATCAATAAAACGACAAGTTTGGATGTGGGACCAGTACTGGGGGTTGTTGCCTTATTTTTTATTTATTAATTCAACTTGTTGATGTTGTTTTAGATTACAAGTTGTGGTTGCAATTCATTTCCCCCCCTCCAACCCTATTTATTTAAGTCCAAAACAGATAAAGCTGAATTATTAGATGCAAATATATCAAAAGTAAATGTTCAACCACAACAATAAAAGACAAATAAAATCATTCTAATAATTTCATAAAAAATAAACAGAATATGAGCTGGGTGTTTTGTGTATGATGGCAGAAAAAGTGAATGAACAGGTTAAATGTCAAAGCAGCGCCATGTCATCCTCAAACAAGCAGGACATTTGGCATTTCCTAAAGATGTTTGCTGTCAAAGTGTGGGAATTAAAATCAGGTGAAATTATTGTGTAAATGTAATCCTGGAATAAAAGGAAAAGAGTACAAACTTCACTCGGGCTATAAGATACACTATGGCTCTAAAACTGAAGAATAAAGAAGGGATGGGGAACTTAATTCCTGTTCGTCCTCAGATGCACGGCAAACGGATCCTGAAGCTGCTGCAGAAGATTTTCAGCTGGTTGCCATTAGCGACTGTAATAGACCAGAAGGTGCTGGTTATCCACGGAGGGATCTCCAACACCACCGACCTCGGCGTCCTCGCCAGAGTGGACAGACACAATGTGAGCCTCAAACACAGGCATGTTCATGTTAAATGTTTTATCAATTATCCTGAAAGCCATGGAAATACCTGCTCTGTTTTTGTTCCAGTACAACTCGGCACTGAGGCCTCCGAAGAAGAGACACCAGAGCGTAGCGGGGGTGTCCATCGACTCGGACGAGGAGGCGGGGTCCACCAACAAGGTGTTCCAGCGCAGTCCCTCCCTCACGTTTCCCAGAACTCTGACCAAAGACTCCTTCCAGAACCGCTCGCTGCAGGACTTCTCCGACCTGCTCAGAGTGAGCACGGTGGAGGACGTGGAGATCCACAAGAGGCTCCCGGGCCCCGTAGGACCAGAAAATGACACGTCTCAGTCCTGCGAGTCTATCAGCAGCGAAGACGAGTGGAAACAGGTGAAGAACGACTAGTGAGGGCTTTGCTCAGATACTTACAAAATACATAATTCTGATTTGTTTACTAAAAACGTATTCAATCCCCCATTGTTAAGTACATGCAGCAGGTGAAAGCCAGCCCCAGACTCCCTTTGTTCTGTTAGATGTGTGATCTCGCTCATGGTCGCTATGTGTTTATACAGCTTGATGCCAAGAAATGTCCCAAACACAGCAAAAGAGTCGATACATGTTCTAGGTAAATCCTACGTATTCTGCATTTTCCCTTCAATATAAATCTATTTAAGTAAATGTATGTACTTCAGGTTTAATTTAAACATTTACTTTGGCCTATTTTGCTCACACGTATTGCGAATCTGATAGCATGGAATTACACATTGAGTTGTTAAACCTGTGACACCTGAGGGTATTCATATGAAAACAGATGTCAGGGGATCTGGTTATTAACCTCCATTCAGGATGGGTTGTACTCTACACACTTACATCATGCCAGAGTTGGGTCCAGCCAGTGGCTTCTTCTTCAAATCCGCAGCTGGGTATATCAGCTTGGTCTGAGTCCGAACACAAAACAACATCGCAAAATGTATCCAGTTCAACAGATAAAGATTGGCCACTGACATCGCCGAACATCATCATCATTTCTAAGCTAGGTCGACCTTCCAACCCTCAACCATCCTTGGACTTTTGTTCTGTTCCCAGGACACACGGAGACCCTTAAGTCATAGCCCTGTTTGAGTAGAAGGTCAACACTCATTGATGGTTTTACGCGAGTATGGGGCTTGTGTGTTCTTCTCAGGTCTAAAGTTTCCCGAATTAGATTTTTAATTAGTGACGTCATGAGAAAAAAAAAGTTATTTTGATTGCGTGGGCTTAGTCAGTCCTGAGTCACAGCCTGACAGACGCTCCATCAGTGATCAACACTCGCCTGCTGAGGATTGTTGCCTGTGTGGAGCTTTAACGTGCTGTAATCCATCATTAATCCCTCTGCAGTGTGTTCACCACCGTCACAACCTTAAGCACAATCAGGAGAAGTCAGTGGTCTCATTTGACTCTGATACTTTGGTACATAGTTGTAAACAACTCAGAGTAACTCATTCAGTAAATGTTCTGACCTGTAAAGCGCCTTCCGCTGTAAACACGAGTAACAGCAGCTGGAAATAACTGGTATTTAGTTGTTGAAATTCAGAACAAGATATTTTAGAATTGCTATTCCAGTGAACAGTCAATCAAATCAACTAGTAGCTGTTGCGGAGATCTTGATTATGATCTTGCTCAGCAGATGGAGTTTGTCGATGTTATATTTCCCTTTTTCTAAGGATGCTCTATCCATGTTGGCTTGAAAACACGTTTTTTTCCTTATCATGACCTTGTGTTGTCAACTATTTCTGAGGGTTCCTTTTCCATTTTGATGTCCCTTTTTTTAGAAAGGTCTGAAATTCTCCAATTCAATTATTTTTCATTTTTCAAAAATCAGAAGGTTTTAATCTAAATATCTCTCGCCTGTCCTTCCTGTGTGCCTCCAGATCCTGGACTTGCTGTGGAGCGACCCCATGGCTCAGGACGGCTGCGTGCCCAACGAGGTGCGGGGCGGGGGCTGCTACTGGGGCCCCGACGTCACTGAAGACTTCCTGAACAGACACAACCTGCAGCTCATCATCCGCTCGCACGAGTGCAAACAGGAAGGTTACGAGTTCTGCCACAACCGTAAGGTGAGCTCAGACTCTGACAGCCCGAAGACCCTCTAATGTTTTCAGAATTAACTAAATGATTTTCTTTCATTTCACCTAGGTCCTCACACTGTTCTCCGCTTCGAACTACTACGATGTGGGAAGCAACAGGGGGGCCTACGTGAAGTTGGGTCCAGACCTTGTGCCTTATTTAGTTCAGTACCAGGCCAGCAGCATGATCAGAGAGCTCAGCGTGAGACAAAGGTACAACAAAAACTTCCAGAAAGTCTTCATCTAGACAGTGGGAGTCATCGGTTTATTATTTATGCATTTTATCAGTTTTTGGCTATAAAAATGTCAGAATATTTCCTGTAACACTAACAACAAGCCTTGGATTATTTTTCTGTGTTTCATTTGTTGTTGTCTTGTTTGCAGTGCGGGGCGGAGCGAGCGCTCAGCCAACAAAGTCCTGCGGGAGCAGCTGTTTGCACATAAATCTGACCTGATCTGTGCCTTCAAAAAGTTGGACAGTGAAAACAAAGGTGTGTGTGTGTGTGTGTGTGTGTGTGTGTGTGT
>CALSBZ010011455.1:240476-283951 GCA_943591055.1 Gobionotothen gibberifrons
TGCCCAACGATTAAATAAAAAGTTGGTTAACCCATTATGCAAAGACTTTTCTGATGCACAGACCATCCAATGAGAGACGGTGTTCTTCAGTGGAGGTGTGAAGTGTGTCAAGGCTTTGTAAAGTGCTTATCCACCTGTATCTATGTTTAGACGAGGATTAGCCCACTGATCTACTGGCCTCCCCCTCCTCTCACCGCGCACACTTTTCCCCCTCTCAGCCGGTTTCTATCACAGCATCTTTAACTTCCTCCCTCCACCCAGGCTTCATCACCATGGAGGACTTCCGGCAGACCTGGAAGCTGCTGAGCGTCTACCTGAAGATGGAGATCACGGAGGAAGCCATCTCGGACCTGGCCGTCACCATCGACAGCAACCAGGACGGCAGCATCGACATCGAGGAGTTCATGGAGGCCTTCCGCCTCACGGACAAGAAGAGCCGACTGGAGCGAGGACGCAGCATGTTCATGGGGACGGCCACAGACCTCACCAAGCTGGAGGGAGACCTCAACATCTGAGCAGAGGGAAACACTGAAAACTGACCTCAGCTCAGATTCCTCACCGGGTAGCAGGGGGAGGGGAGACCGGTGAGATAAAGCCAAGCTGCTTCTATGACGCACATTGAGACGTAGGATGCTGCCAGGCAACAGCCGTGTTGATCACATGGGATTAAGGGGAGGCTAGAGTTCAGGGTATTTGACAGCAAATGTCCACATTTCAGTGCCGTTTTAAGGTGAAACCAACTGTTTATTTTATTAAGATATAATCACGCAAAAAGTGTTGCATGAACCACAAACACAGAAACAAAAGAACATCACATTTAGGCTGAATTGTTGATTCTGCATTTATTAGCCATATCTGTCATTATTTTTATCAAAATACTTCAAAAGTGAAAAGAATACTGCAACTGACTCGCCAATTTTAATTTAATTTTCATATATAATCAGTAATGAATGTTTTTCTAGATTTTCTAGATCTGAGTTGATTTCATGATTTTTTTTTTTTGTCTGACCAGAAAACCTAAAACTCTAAACTAAAAGTATTACATTTAATTGTTAGGCCGACTAAAATAAATCAAATGTGACACCCCTAAACAACAGAATGTTTGGATATAACCTCAAAAATTACTCAAATGATTAATCAATTGTCAAAATAGATGTACATTATTTTCAAACCTTTTAAACTAATTATTGCAGCGCCTGTTCATAAAAGGCCAATAAAATGCATTTCTCTGATGCCTCTTCAAGTGACTCAGTTTAAAATGATATCAAACCAAAAAAACAGCAATCCACACAATTATCATAACATAAAACTGTGAATGTACCCCTTTTCCTTGAAAGAATTATGATTATATTTCTGTCGAATCACTGATTGATGACTAAACTGTTTGTGTCATTGTGCAATGTTGATTTCAAACGGCTTTGCATCTCCATATATGTGCGGAAACTACACTCCTCTTAAAGGCTTTAAGAAACAAAACAACATTATAAGATACAACAATTGATCATTGTGCAGCTTTACATCAGTTGCACTAATTAATTGCAGCTAAAGTGTTGCAGGTGCCTTAGCGAATAAGTGTTTTAACTTCTAGAGGCGAAGTTAAGTGTACACTGATGCTGTTTTGTATCAGTGCCAACTGCCAACAAGTACCGGGGTCCCTCCTGGTCTCAGGCGGGATTCAAACCCTCTCCCTGTCCAGAACGGTGAACTCATGCTTTTGTTAAGATGTATGTCTCATACAGTTGCAGTGTTGTAAATGAAGATGTTCCTGTCTCTATGCTAAGCTATGCTAACCGGCAGCTGGCTGTGGCAGCATATTCAATCTAGAATCAGTCTTCTATCGTCGAGAACGCAAATAATAAGCAAAACGTTGTACTATTCCTGTAAGATATGTAGATAGCATGATGTTTTAGGTTTGCCTCTGTGTCCATTATTAGATCAAGTTCCAACATTGTTTCAAATATTATTATAACTAAACCAAAGAGACATCAGGAAATCGCTCAGTGTACATGTACAACATTTTGATGTATGGGTTTGTTTTTGCATGCTGACCCCCTGTAAACGTTTCAGCATTCATTTATGAGTCTGTTATTGAATTAAATGGTGTTTGTTAATTTGAATTTTAAGAACCATAACTGATCCAAACATTGTATATTAACCACATGTCACAGAAGGCCTTTAGAATTGTTCCAATATAATAAGTATTATAACCATGATATTTTACCAAACACTATTTTAATATATATAATGTTTTTTATTCCCCAAATAATGTATTTCTACACCTCAAACAACAGAAAGGTGCACTGCACTTACTTTAGGGCTTCAATTAACTAATAGTTTTCATAAATGATTGATACATCTGCTAATTTTGTGTTTTTGTCCCCAAAAAATGCTTAAACTGCAAAAACAGATCGAATATTTACGATCGTATTACACATTAAAAGATTAAATTCAACCATATAAATAATCTATTAGTTTAGATAGATAGTTGAGGTGCTGTTAAATATCTTTCACATTAAAATCAGGCCACATTCTAAGTAATATAAAGAACATCTGTTTTTCCATGCAATATTTGTTAACACCTTAACTCATCAATGACCATTATGTTATAAGGATAGTAAGATTGGTTTTCAGAAACACCAGCAGGGGGCACAACAGACCAATTAGTACAACTTGTAGTCGTACAATTACCTGGACTGATAATATAATTAACACAAACTGTTATTTTAAAGACACAATTATCCACAAAAAGTTATTAAATATTATTTAAAAATAGTAGTTAAATTACAGCTGGGATCCTGAAGGCATCACCACATCATGAATGTGAGCTGCAGCAACAGTTAATGGACACTCAGGGGTTAACAGCACGATCTCCCTGTAAGCCCCTGAGGTCGGGACAGTAGTTTTCCTTTCAAATGATAATCTATCAAGTGGGTGGATATTTAAACATGTCCGGAGCTGCCTGCAGTAGGTTGGATTAAAAACGAATTGAAACGCACCCATTGCTTACCTGGAGAGGAGTTTGTCGAAAGAGTGGACTGTATTTTGAGATTCTCAAAATGACTTCAGAAAAGCGTTAAACGAGATTAAAAACAGCTTCACAGACACACAAAAATATGTACACAAAACAGCTACAAAACTACGAAAACACAGGGTTCCATTATTGTATTATTTCCCAGTATTGTATTACTTTTTACACATAATCGTATATAAGCGGAAATATAAACTGGAAAGAAAGAGGTTAAAGATGTAGTTTTATTCACTTTCCTGCCATTTAGCTACAAGAGTAAACTGATTCTGCTTGAGAGTGTTACTCTGGACAAAACATCAAATACATAAAATAAATAAAAAGTTGTTTAATACATCCAGTGTTCAAAGTCTTACTTAATTTAACTTTACTTTAAGTAACTTAACGTAAAAGTAAGAATCAGTGGTAAACTAAATGAAAAATGATTACATGTTTTGTTGTTAAATGTTATTCCAAAAGAAACTAACTAACCAACTCAAACAGTTTTCAGGTTAATGAACTCTCCAAAGATTCCCTGTCAAATGAAGTAAAGTAGTCTTTTTTATAACAGGAATTGATTCCCCCGTGATGCTTTTCACTCAGCACCACCACCCCCACACAGAGCACACGGTGGTGACAAGCTGGACAAAAGAAGAAGGCAGTTAGACCTATTTTCTAGTGTATTGGAGGAGGGGGACACACCTATTGTTGTTTGTCTGCAGGTGGTCTTACAGTTGTAAAGCTGCTGAAGCTTTGCCTTAATGGAGACGTTTGAAAGAAAGACTTTCTGAAGCGTCTCTGAGCACTTGCTGTGATAAATAAGGCCTCTGCAGAGGGCCCAATTACTCTTTTAAACAACATTAAAGTCTTCCACTTTAAGGGAGCCATTAGTCTATTAGATGCTATTAGATATTATGCATTTGTGGAGCTCATTGTGTCTGTGTGACTTTTTGTCATCATGTGTACAATTGTATTCTCTGTTTTTACGCTGATATAAAAATAATTTCTTTAATAGTCTCCTCAGTGAGCTCCAATTGTATCTCCAATGAAGGTTTGTGAACTGACAGAACACAAGAAAAGTGGGCCAACATATTCATTATATCATGTTCAAAATGTGTGAAACTTGGTAGATGCATAGGCCAAATATGAATACTTTAAACTGGCTATGCCTTAATGGGAGATAAGTCAGACTTAGATTTTAAAAAAGAACATGTCCTGCATGTGATGTAAAGACAGTTAAAAAGGTGATAAACAAAGACAAACATGAACGTTGACTCCAGAATTGACAAGAAGGGACTAGAATTCATTTAGCAATCGGCAGCAGAGACACAACGTCAGCAGACAAGAACGTTGAGTCGTCAACTCTATTAAAGGTCAATAAAGTCCAAAATGAATACTTTAAACTTAACGGAAAGCCTGAAAGAGACCGTGCGTACATGCTGACGCCTGCAGGCCCTGAAAAGGATAATCTGAAGGGCAAAAACACGTGAGGTCTCAGAAGAGGTCAGACCAGGGAAATGTTACTTCGCCCGAGGCCACAAGTTATGATACAGCTGCAGCTATGTGCACCCTTTATGTGTTTCTGTATCTACACCTTAAGATGAATAAAACAACCTCCTATGCTCCCTAAAAACCTGCATGAACTTGTTGCAGTTCAGCCGTAACTCTTCTGTGCAAGTAAAAGCACTGGAGGGCTCCTGGATGAGTCACAAACCTTGTTGCAGCATAAAGAATTATTACGCCCCTTGTGGCACTTTGGGATTACTTTTATCAATGAAAGGTGCTTTAGAAATAAAATGTATTATTATTATAAAGCATGGGTTTTACCTGAATGTATTATGCATACAGGTGAGTCTAAAGAAGATAATATGTGTGTCAGTTGAGGTAATCGCAGGAAAAATAATAAAACGTTATCAAAGCCTTTGGCCCAGTAGTAAGGCCTATTGAAAAATGCTTGGTCATTATTAAAAAGCGAGTTCCCTTTTTCAAAAACAAGTCAAGACTGCATTTAACCAGTTCATGTTTAGAGTGATAAAAAGAAGACAGTAGGCTATACGGTGACTTGTTACACATAGCCTATGAAAGCAATACAATTACATAGGCCTGATTATCCACATTTTACAAGCAACTGAATTTTGACATTTAACTTCTAATATATAAAATAATTGTGACATTTAAAGCAGTAGGCCTACCGTAGTTATGGGGGGGGGGGAAGCTAGCGTGCTTTCTGTCAGAGTTTTGACAGTAGAACTACCAGGAGCAGCCTTAGCGTAGCATTAAGACTGTAAACTGTAAAAAAGTAAAAGGATACTGGACAAGCATTTTCAAACACCTTGCTGAGGCCTTGGACGTGGTATTGACACTCATGTGCAGAAACTGCCATTTTTGGAGTAGGCCATGGCCACCGAATGATGATGAGGAAAACTATAAGGACAGTATAGCCTTTGCATCTATTCTAGCACGCAGAAGAATACTCCTAGAATGGAAATCTTCGATACCACCTAAAGCTTCTCTATGGCTTAAAGATCTAATGATGTACCTGAACTTGGAGAAGATTACATTTAACCTGAGGGGCTGTTCAAAACTATTTGAATCTGTCTGGGGCTCTATGATATAAGACACTCAATTAAGAAGAAAGGGGGGAACTATGAATGTATGTTTTTTTTTTCTGTCTTTATATACATGTATGTACGTGTATGTATGTACGTACGTACGTACGTACGTACGTACGTGTATGTGTATATGTGTGTAGGTATGTACATATATATATATATATATGTGTATGTGTATATGTGGGTATACATATGTGAGTATATGGGTACATGTATTATTGTTATTATTCCTTATTTCCTTATCTATTAATTTTCTTTTAATATTATCTTTTACATTACTTTATTTTTACCTATATATGTATCTATTTATTTATTTACTTTACTAGCTAGGACCGGGAGGGGAGGGGGGGAATGGAAAAATATTGACTGTATAAATATAAACTCATTGTGCCTGACTCAATTAAAAGAATAAAAATGAAGACGGTAAACGAGTGTAAGCTAGCCTGGCTCTGTCCAAAGGTTTCAAAATGTCACGACCATCAGCACCTCTATGACTCTATGTTTAACTTGTTATCTCTTGTTTGTGTAACCTTTACAATCGCTGAAGAGTAAATACATCACGTTGTGGTGTAACTTGGTAGGCTACCTGTTTTAGTGCTAGGATAAACTAACCTGCTCTAGCTTTACAGCATTGAAATGTGTACAACTTAATTTATCTAAATGTGTGTGTTGAGTTATATTTCTACTTATTAGAAGGTTCTTTCAAGCTTTTTCATTCCATCAAAATGTTAATAGGTACACATTTAGATAGAAAATGCACTATGTTGCTGATCTGAAACTCAGTGAATTACATAACTTTCAAAGTAACCTGATGGGATAGGCCTGATGATTGTTCATGTCTTAATTTGAAAGAGCAACTTTTAAGTTTGTGAATATTGTGATTGTATTTTTTTAATCTGGATTTGTAAAAATAACTTAAACAGGTAAAGCATTTAAAACCATGAAGCAAGAAGTTGTCTACTTTAACTTCTAGTTGAAGTCAAACCACATCAACTCAGATAGATGCTTTTGAAGGTTAAACATTTGAATGCTCTAAACTCAGTATTTACATTTCAATAAAGTATATTCAGTTTAAATTAAGCTCCAAAATAAGAAGTGAAGTTGCTTATAGTTTCCCCATTCATGTATTATCTTCCTCTGGGTTTATTACCACTAACTGGTTTATATATCTCTCGCCAACAGAAATACAAAAGACAGCAGAAAACAATGTGAACTTTGCATTTGATTGCAACTTTTATTTTTTTGCAAATACACTATAAATGTTTACAAAAGCACTGTAGAAACATCTGTGCAGTGTAAATTATCAAAACTAAAAATGGATATTACTTTAGATTCATTTTGCACCTCACATGACAAGGAATGTCCTATTCAGCAGCAAAACAAATGAGTATATCTCAAGAGGAAACGTCCGTTAGTGATTTCAGAACATGGGGAGGTGCGGTTTGTTACACCAAAGAGCAAATTTATAATAACAAAAAGGATGGTATGGCACTAGTGCTCATCCCTGAAGGAGGGCTTCATTCATCTAGATAGTTTACACAGCATCAATGCTTTTACTTTACGCAGTCATCAAGATAATCAGCCTTCCAGTAAAAAATCACTCCAGTTTGACAGAAATGGTGTTTACAGGTCCACAAACACAAATTTACTCATACAGGTTCAACACCCAAATCTTAAACCATTCATGAACACTCTTACAGACATTGTACAGCTTCCAGTGTGAAATACTGGTCCATCTTTTTAGTTATTTCAGTGTGAAAAAATGTAAATGATCAAAAATGAAATGTTGGATATTACAGAAATAAACGACAACTAAATAACGCTACAGAAACAAATACTGCTACACAACAAAAATCACAAATTTAGGGGGAAAACCAAATCAAATAATATACATAAATATTGTGTGGCCCCTTACAATTTTTTTTATTTTACACAACTCTGTATTGCTTTGACGTACTTAATACTGAGATCTGCTCATGAAGAGCATTGATTACTTTTATTTGCTCTTGCACCAGGGGACAAAAAAAGCAATACCCATCAAACCAACTTGCGAAATTTCTCTCTTTTTTTTTCCTTCTTGCCTTGTTGTAAAAAGGCACATACATACATGCGTTCACGCTCACACAACACTGCTGCAAATACTTCACATAAGTGGTGGCACAATTTAAAAAAGAACAAGGTAGGGGGTGGTTTTGTGGCACAACCGTTATCACAGATGAGAGTAAACACGGTGTTGGGGAAGATCTATGTGTGTTATCTTTGGTCAAGCAGGGACGAGCCAATAGGCTTGAAAGATTGGACTCAAAGGTCGGTGTTGTAGAAGTCAGACAGCGGAGGAGTGGTGGCTCAGGCGTGTGTTTAAACAGACACGCAACACTTGGGATTAAGGTCTCATAGGTTCAAGTTTTTGAAAGGTGGATAACGATGCACTGTGAGTTTGCACAAGGCGGCGTTTGCTTGCATTTATGTGGAATACAAAAGGCCTTTAGTGAATCGATTCAACCTTAAAGGAATACTTTCGACCTCTCCACCAGTGTGATTATTTAACCCAGACTTCTGACACCAATCTTTACATGAAGAGGAGCGCTATTATGAGGCGCCTCCGGCGGATTGTTAAGTTTACTACTACTACTATAATAAAATGCTAACAATACATGTGATATGATCATCTGCGAATAAGAGGAATACGTGTGTTAAGTGTGATAGATTTACAAAAGTGTTGCTAGTGATAACTGTAACTGCTTATTCCAATAAATGGCAGCAAGCTTTGGGCTTTGTATCTTGTGCTCAGGTGTCAAAAAGGTGTTGGTGACACAGAAAGCCTTCAAAGAAAAAGCTTCTGCAGATCAACCTGAAACAATACGAGCACGTTTTGTACACGCATGTACAAATACAAGTCCAGGTTATGGCATTTCTTTTCTTTTTTAGCAGCAATAACTAATACAATAGTATATCAAAAGAAGACACTCCATGTGGTGGAAAGCAAGTAACACAGAGGCACGGATGTGCATTTAACATCCGTCCTAACCAATACTTACAAGGACAAAGAAACAAAATGTATTGAACATTTGGACCACCTTCATTGTAAAGAACAGGACAAAAAAAAAAAACAGTACAAATAAATTGAAATGTTTTGAACGTATGGACCACCGACATTGTAATGAACAGAACAAAGAAAGGAAATAATTGAAATGTATTGAAGTTAGGGACCACTTGGCTTGTAATGAATAGGACAAAAAACAACAATGAAAATACACAGGGCACAATTCCAGGCAAAGTGCAGGGAATTTTCCACGTTGACATTATTATGGCCTTAAATTCACTTCCCATTAACAACTACCGCTGTTGGGTTTGACGTGACGAGTGTGGCAGACAGAAAAACAACGACGCATGAAACATAAGACAAACAGTGATTCAAGTGCTGTGTGCTGCGTTTTGCCTGAATGCCTACAGCTCCTTGGCAAACTGAAAGACTGCACAGCGGCGAGTGGTGCCCAAGGCTCCCTCAAAACCCCCAATGATTCCAATGATACTTTTTTTGTTTAATAGTCACGGCACTTTGATAGTGTCTTTGACCGATCAGCTGTTAATATACATGGTAACAGGATGAAAAAAACCTGGTATCCTTGTGAGGACTGGTTTTAGCCATCCAAATTGTGCTTTCTCTAATAACAGTGTAGACTTGCAGGAGCGTGTCGACACCAGAGCAACGTTAGTGTCTTTCAGCACACCTAGAAGGACTGCCTACTGGATTTTGGTCAGAGGTATCTCAACATTTCCCCTTTTACATATTTACAATAACGAGATTTCCAGCTTATTTGAACACTGTATGAACATTAAGAACACACTGAACCATTATAAGGCAGAAAGCAGGTTCAAGTCTCCCTTTTAAGTTCTGTGGGTGTTTTTTCTCCTTTTTTGATTTGAATGTGTGACGAGGCCTAAAATAAAAAGGCGCAATTTTATCAAGCTACTGGCAGGAGCCCTAATAAATTCACAGCTGAGTAGTCATCAGCTGACTACTTCTAACTAGTGTTCTGGAGGAGGGGGGGATGAAAATCACAAGTATTCCAGGTTACTACACTGTGCCTGCATCCAGGAAAACCGTTGCCCAGGACAGCGTAAGATAAAAGGTGCACACACACTTTTACTAACTGATACTGGAAGTGCGCTGTGTATGTGTGTGGGTGCACCAATTCATCTTAGGACAAAAAGGCAAAAATGCTAGAAATGGTTCGGCTCAGTGTTTTTTCTTCTTTACAAAAAGGATATGCTTAGCAAAACCATTTTATTTTCTGACCGCAGGAGCTAAGAGTTTCGTCCTAGGTTTTCCGAGTATGGGGTCTTTCCTTTTAATCTTTCAGCTGCAAGTTTTCTCCTCTGACGTACAGGAAAAGAGCGAGGATGCGACGCCAACAACAGCAATTGTTGTTCAGGTGAACAGTAAAACTCTCTCTGAGCGGTATCAGTCGGCAGAGTCTGTGTGAGTCAGCGTCACCTAAGCTACTGTGTTCCCACAGAAGAGTTATGGAAAAAAAGGCTTGTCCTGGCCCAGCCTCTTGCCTGGGTTCCCGTCATCATCTTTAAAAGGCCGACCAGGACGGAAACGAGGAATGAGAGTTTTTTAAGTTGCAGTACGGCAGGCGGCGAAGGCCATGCTCAGCAGGAAGAGAAGAGGAGGACAGACAGTCAGAGGGCTCAGTTTGAGGAGCAATGTCTTTGTTGTCTAACATTTACCGGGGCTTGTGTCCCACGCTATTCCTTTTTCCTCCCCAACCCCCCCACCCCTCACAAAAATAAGAGTAAATGAGCCTGCTGTTTATGCAAACCCCCCACCCGTGGTAATGTAACACCCCTGTGCTGCTCCCTCAGCCCCCTTCCTGGGCTCCACACTTTGGGAGGGGATCCTTGATCAACACTTCTGGGCCTCCACTGGAGACATGGCAATGTAGGAGCCGTTCTTCATTGGCTGATTGGCGGGCATTTCTGACGGCTCGTCGGGTTTGTCGCTGACCTGAGTGTAGGCCGTGTCGTCTTTCACCGTCTGCGCGGGAGGACAGAAGGCGTGAGTACAAACTAGCGAAGTGGCAAGATGTCTAAATATTATTTTATAGACACCGACAACAATGAGAAGAAATGCTTTTGAGTGAAATGGTCACATTAAACCACAAACATCTAAGCATTCACAAACACCACTGACAACTTTTACTTTAGCTAAAAGAAGAAATACACAGTGAGGCGGTAACTCAACAGATAAGGAGTATCATGTCCCAAATTAATTAAAATTATAACAACCAGAGATGATGGATAACAAATTAAGAAGGAGAATAGCAAACAAGGCAAAAATTAAGACTTACAGCAAAAGAATGAAAAGCTTCAGTAAAATCAATACGTTTTACTTCATTCTAAAACAGAAAAGGGGAAAAAGGGGGGGGAGGTTACAGAAAATTTAAATTAGAACATGGTTAATACAACACTTCTTCACAGTGCAATTAAGCATGTTTTTAACATTTTCTCTTTCTTCTCTAAACTATTGACTAAACTGTTGCATGCTAAACAAATAGTCTGGGGAGATATTTCCTTTTTAATGAGATTGAGATGAGGAGATTGATACCGCTCACGTCTGTATGCTAACCATGATGCTACGGCTAGTTAGCTTAGCCCGAGCCCCGAAGCTTTGATCATTTTCTGATATTTTCATGATTTTATAACAGCACCTTGTTCTTTTTCTTTATAATCTCATTATTCTTTTACACTTTGGCAATATTGTTCTTGTTGCAATCATAGCAGTAAACTATATTTGATTGAAATGATTGGAAACAGAGGAAAAGGCTAGCAGCTACATGCACCTCTTTAACTTACTAATTAACCAGGTGGATCTTGTTTGTTAAAAAATCCAAGTACCAAATAGTTAAATTAACACTGTTTTAAGATAAAGACAAAACAGATCCTGAAGCATATTTATCAAACAGACATAACTGAAATCAATCTTCCCATCTGCCCCGCATTAACAAAAGTGAATATTTTACAGAATATCAAACTGCTCCCTTTCAGATGTAGCATACGACTCTCTGGACAGTGAATAACCTCAACTGCAGTAGTCTGAGGGCAGTGACAGTCAGGGTTCAAATCAATAATCCTGCACTACCGGAGATAAGAGAGCTGAACATGTGCTGGTCATTATTCTCAGTACGGCTTTAGCAGTTCAATGCACTTTGCTACTCGATATTGCAAAGCTAGCTCTTAGCTACACTGAACTGGAACTAAGATACAACGACTGTTAGAAAACATTCAACAAGGAAAAAAACAAACATTTAATTCAGAATTGTGGGAAAATTGTTCATGCTGGCTTTGCTGCACAGGAATCATGCAATGTGTTAGTTAACATGCTTTGGGGTTAAAACCTGCAGCAGCTCATTGAGGAAACCGTTAACCATGCTAAAACTGTTTACTGTGAGATATTACCGCAGCCTTTTATCATTTATACTGTGAGCTAATGTCAGTGGGTAGCACAAGCCTTTTCACTAACTGTGGATTAAATACTACTTTTTACTCCACAGAAGCACAGGGGGAGAAGAAGCTCCTACCTTCTTCTGGCGGTTTCGACAGAACAAGACGACCAGCACCAGCAGCAGGATGATGCCCATGCCCACGATGAGCAACGGGAAGTTTGACACCAGAGTCACAATCAGGAGGAGTGTCCTCATCTGGGATGCAGAATCATCATCGATGGTTGCAGTCTAGAATTGAGAGACATGATGATTATTGATTTGTGATTCAAAAATGATGAGAGCCGGATTGGTGTCGGACATTTGAATGAAAATTCTCACCTCATTGACGAACATGATGGGGAAAATGGTCTCATGGATCAACTTGGTTTTACTGAAATTGAAGAATAGAGACAGATGTCAGGGAGGACATTTGGCTCAACATGTGACCATAATGAGGACACAAGTGTGGCAACAGTGGACTGGGTCAGAGTTGGACAAAGATCGACTCACGGGAAGCCTGTGACTCTTTTCAGGATGATATTGAGCTGAGCTCTCTTGCAGGCACGGATGGGAACCCCTGAGGTCTATAACAAAAAGATAAAAAGCGTTATTTATTATTGGGCTTTTGAATGCGTGTTTTGTCCTAAAATACGAGTTAAGCACTGGTGATGTTGAAATATACATATATATATATATATATATTTTTTTTTAAAGGTAACTTGCTGGCCAAAAAAACACAAATAAAAGCAGAGCTAATTCTATGGTGACTCAAAACAACTATTGTAATTTAGATAAAAGGCAGTTAACAACCAACAAAGCTAGCTTCAACACAGATCGCTGTGCAGGGCTGTAATCAGTAGGGATATTAAATATTAGTCATACCGGTTGCAGGTCCAGATACGTCTCGTGCTCCTCCTTGTTGGGGTTAAGCCCTTCAACAGCATTGATGTACTTTGGGTCGGCTTGATAAAAGTGGGGAAAAGATACCACGATGGGAGCACCTTGAATAAAAACAAGAGACAAACATTAGTGAGGAACAACTCAAAACCACAAGGCAGAAAAAAGATTCAAGAAACATGAGATAAGATTAAATTAAATGAAATGGTATTTAGTAGATAGTGGTATAGTGCAATGATAGTTGGAGAATGTTGATTGTCCTACGGAAAGATAAGCTGGAAAAGTAAACACAAGATTGTGTTTCAACACTAAAAACACAGTTTTTCCCTTATTTTAAAATGTTCACATTTTATCCATAATTTAACTGTTTAATTGGATTTTCTTTTAAGTTACATTTCCAAATAAAAAGGTCTTATTACTGTTTGTAAGCCTTGCCTACAATGAAAGGAATTAAGGTCCTGGTGGAGAAATGTTGAAATCTTTATTTATGAATGTGTGGACTAAAAGAACCAAAGTATATACTGCTGCTGAAGCTTAAATATAATTATTTTTTTTGTACTAAACTGCTACAGAGGAGGTCATCAAATTAATCACAAATTCAAATTGTGTTCAGTTGACCTACAAACTGTGAACGATAAAAAAGACACAGATAATGATTTTAACCACAGAGGCCGTTTCAAAATGACACCCTTGCGCATGACATGACAACAGGGCTCGGCCGTGATTGGCTCTCTGAAAGCATCACAACAATCCCTCCAATCAGACGCCTTTGCCTCATATGAAAATGAGATGCTGATACTACAGCCAATCAGTTTCAAGCACATACCAATACATATAGTGATGTGTTTCTCGCACTGGGTTTGTATGTGTTAGAACAAAATTACAGAAAAATAAGCATCCTAAAGAAAGTGGCTGTAAAATAAACACACAACAGAGTTTTGTAGCTACAGTAGCATATCTGTGGGCACACTGTCCTTGTGTGTCAAGCCTAATCAGAGCAATCCCACTCCACTCAATGACCATTATAAATACCTCAATGGCCTGCACACACAGACAGTATAGTTAATCATTGAACCGTGTATTGAGTGAAAATCAGGCATGCTCAAACAGTGGGAATGTCAGATACCAGACAGGGGACACGGCTGCTAACTGAAAGGAAATGTTTTGGGGGTAGAATAAGGAGGGGGAACGGGTAAATGGGTCAGACTCTCTGGCAACTGAGAGGGGTGTGAGAGGGGGGCAAGTCCCTTACCTTCGCGACAAACGCTGACTTTAAGCACCCCGGTGCCGAGACAGTCTCCAGCTGGCACACAGAAGCCCGCGTTGGCGGGGTTTTCCTTGGGGTTCATGAGAACATCGTTTGGGGGTGCAAAGCGGTACGCCTGGATGCCTTTCACCTCAACGTCTTTTACGTAGGCTAGATGGATAGACCTGAGGAAAGAAATAGATTGTTAAGATTGCGTTTATATGGCTTTTAAAGAATAAAATCAAGCACTTTCAAAATAAACTAATGATTTCCAGGATTTACAAGCCTTTATCTTCACATTTAAATGCAATAGCTAAAGAAAAGATTTTCAGAATGTCACCAATGTGTAATGTGGCTTTTTACCAGCTGTTAATATGAACTTAAAATCTATGTTTTCATCATGGTCATTAAATGCTTAGCTAGCTCCAGTCCGCTCTGTGACATGGGTGAGACCCGGGGAGACAAACTATAGGATTTCTTCGCTGTAGATATTTGAAACGATTTGGGGTTTAAATTGGTAGATAAAACACATTATGAAATATATAAAGTTAATACTCCTAACCCTGAAAACATAGCAGTGAAAATCAAGCTTTCCCTAACTTCCAAGACTAACTCTGTAAATCTAGAAAAAGTAAATAGCTGTAATGTTCCTTTTATTCTTTAACCTTCTGGGCATCCGAAATACGTAAATAAGCTTCCTGCTCCAGATGATAACTTCCTGTTTAATCATCCCTTCGAGTGTCTTGACTTTCCCACATGCGTTTTGAGTTCATCAACAGTCTTATCAGCGGTCGTAAAAACTACTACTCATGTCCTTATCAGTGTCTGTAAGCATATTTAGATGACTCAAGTGCTATTTCTTGACTTGGGAGTTCTTGTCCTATCTGCGCCCGGATTGCTTTGACCGTAAACAAATGTATAACCACGTGCTTACCTGCAGAGATCAGCAGCAAAGATGTAGAGTAGCTCGTTCCTGTTGATCAGAGGGTGGAAGACTGCGCCGTCTGTACCATTGATCATGTTGCTCGAATTGGAAGACCACCACGACATCTCCCTATAAATTCAGAAAATGACTTAAGTACATTTTTACATGACTATGTTAATCTCAGGCCATTTCATGATTCGCCTCTGCTCTTTCAGATAAAACAAAGTACTTGTGCAACACTATATCTGCTGGTTATTGATCATTTATTTTGAGTTGGTCATTGCGATTTCACACAGCCAACACCCAATGACAGATTAAGGTCATAACAAAAAAAATGCTCACTTTTACATATTCAGAACTTTGTTAGTTATTCTTTCACACCAAATGAATCGTCTCACTACATTTTCCCCCTTTAGAACATTATATTTATGACAGAGGCCACCATTCTGTACAATGATTACAGTAGCTTGTGATTTTTGGATTTTTCTGCCAACATCTCCGTTTTGTTTTGTTTAATTATAGTTAAGCATTTTCAATTTGGTTGAATATGTTGAGCCACTGCGTACTTTCAGTTAAGAAAAGGATCTAAAAACTAAACCAGCTGATTTCATATAAAGTGCAAAGTCACTCTGATATCCAATCATTCCTTTTGCAATGATGTTCAACATAGAGCCAGTGGAGCAAAGGCTGTCCCCCTCTGGACTTTCCAATACGGGTTGTGTAACTACTGTAGGTGAATGTGAATATCACACAGGAAGTGGAAGCCCTGCGTCGACAAGTCAAAGTATTTCCTATCATAAAGAAAGCAGGAAAAAGGAAAAATTCCGCATGACATGCAATTACCTGAGGCCGTTCCACGTGTCGATCTTGCCGTAATCCATGTAGTTCTGCTCGCCGGTGTGGAACACAAACTCTCCTTCATGGGTGCCATTTTTCTGCAGAAAACAGGACAAGGTTCAGAGAAACAGCGCCAATGTTTCTTATAGGACAAACTAAGGAATGTGAGACAACTACTGCTTTGTATTTTTTACCATAAGCAAGCCCATAGGACTAGACTACAACAATACATTTGTGGGTGTTTTCAAATCATAATTTTCTACCTTGTATACTGAAAAATAAGTTTATTAATCTGCCACTTATTGCCTGAAAACGTTGGTTTAGCATTTTGTCTATTACATTTAAAAATTGTGAAAATGTAAATGTTCTACTTAAACTTTCTACAATTGGACATCTTTAAAATTGCTTGGTGGTCCGACCAATAGCCAAAGTACTGTAGACAATTGATGATAAATCTGAAAAAAAGGTTCCATCTTTCACATTTAAAAAGATGAAGGCTCTGAATCTCTGATTAAAAAATGACTGAAACAATTGTTAAACTGTTTGTTTTCTTCTGATCAACTAACAACTAATTCATCAGTAAGTTCTAAAAATGCTTCACTCAGGGTCACAAGGCTGCTGTTGTCACTGCCTGTGCTAAGTTGCAGACGTTGCTCTATAAACAGGAAGTACAAGCATCTTCCATCAGCATTTGACCAATCTCACTTCTCGTACTTGACGTTGCCACAAGCACGCCTCATGTCTTAGTAATCCCTAACAACCATCAAGCAATAACATCTAGCTTGCATCGACAAATATATTCATGGAAGGGAGCGAAACATACCTTCCACATCAGCCCAAAATACTCGTCCACTTCTGGCTTGAGGGAATGGACCTTTGTGAGGACAGGGTCTTTGAAGCCCCACAGAACCTCGTGGACAGTGCGGGTCATGAACACCTCAACGCCCATGCTGTTCAAGTACATGGAAACCACAGTTCGCAGGAAGAAGGAGTAGGAGTTCAGCTCGTTCATGATGGCCTGAAGAAGAGAAAACAGAGTGGAAAGATTAGTCCGGTTTCTGCTTGCTCTATGTCTTTTCTTTTGTGTGGAAAATCTCATGAATGAATGCCCTATTTAGGTTCACTTGGTCTGAAATGAGTGACGTTTTAACCTGACAAAATGCCACAATAAATCTAAGAGGACCATGGCTTGGAATGTGTTAAAGGGACAATGTGAGAAAACAAAAAACATACATGCCAATCAAATGAGTCCAACTAAAAATCTAAGGGACATGATTACTAGCTGCTGCCAGTCCTAATAACACACATTATGCTCTCCAGACACAATGTGTCAACATTTGGACTACCTATGTTGTAAATGTATTATCTTTTAGATTTACACACGGCATCTATTGCACGTCTGTCCGTCCTGGGAGAGGGATCCCCCCTCTGTTGCTCTCCCTGAGGTTTCTCCCATTTTTCCCTTAAACTGTGGGTTTTCTCTGGAAGTTTTTCCTTGTACGATGTGAGGGTCTAAGGACAGAGGGTGTCGTATTGCCATACTGATTTCTGTGCAAACTGTGAAGACCACTGAGGCAAATGTAACATTTGTGATATTGGGCTATATAAATAAACATTGATTGATTGAATGTCTTACCACAAACGGGATGTTGACAGTCCTGATAAGGTCGACCTCAGGGTTACCAGCTGACTTCTCAGGAACAAACACAAAGGTTTTGGGATTCAGTGCAAAGAGCTTGGTCCCGTTCTCCAGGAAAGTGACGTTCTCCCGCGGCCTGTACTCCCTGGTGTGGAAATGTCAGTTAGTCCAGATGTCTTATGTTTTGATGTCACACATTGGAAACAGAACGATCCCAGATGGATAATGCAAGATATCTTTCCTTAAACAGGGATGTTATTACAAACATGGAACCAGTGTCCATCACTGTTTATTACAAACATTCACAGCTTCATTTCAAAACGTACCTGTAAGTATACGGTCCGATCTGTTTTAAAGATGCCTTTCCGCCTGTCAAGAACACCTCAGGATTGGTGACATTGAAGAAGTAATACTCCATATAAACGGGTGGAGGGGGATTCTTCCATGCCTCAAACATTTGACTCTTCTCTGTCAAAGTTATTTCCTGTAAACAAAAAAATACACATTTAGAGTGAGAATCAACAAAGAAAGTGTTGAGGAAAAGACAGGTTTTGAAAGCTCAAATTGTACACTATGCGGAAACAACAATGTTTTATTCACAATTGGACACTTTCAAAGCTCTTCACTGTTCTGATTGAGTGCCATCTGAGAGCACACATGGCACTTTTCTGCAAGGAGCTGGTGCTGAGCCAAAAAAAAACAGAGGGAAGTGGAGAAAAGTCCTTCATAGTTGCAAAAACAGAAAAACCTCAGGACAGGCAGAAATGTCTCTCTGACCTAAGCAAGCCTGGGCATTCCTCTGACTGTGGGTTAAGTCAGCCCACATAACAGCAAACACGGCATTCTTAGCCACCAGACAACAGGTTGGGTGTCAGGTGAGTTTTATGTTTTTTTTTTGTCTACGCAAAGCCACCACAGAAAGTAGACGATGGTTTCGATCTGAGTGGTCTCACAGATGTTTCAGCTGTGACCATGTGGGAAAAGAGTCACCAGTGAGTAACCTTGTATGACATCATCTGCCACAAGAGTAACATAAACTGTTAATATTCAGCTGTGAGAAAACAAGCCAACCTTAGTGTAGAAAAGCTTCCAGTAAGTTAACTAAAGGCTTTTGACACTGAGAAAAAAAAGCATGCTATTTCCGGGTGTATTTTTAAACTAGGGAAAGGATAAATGACCCACTTCCTTTGTGTCTATTTAATGGTGAGTTCCTGAAAACCTTCCGCCACTGGGTACAGCGAGGTGCACACTTGAGACGCTATACAGGGTTTATTACAATCAGTAGTTGCCGTTGAGAAAATATAGTTTAAGGTGTGGCTGGCACTTCCTGTTTGGCTTTCAACTTCAAACACGCTGTGCTCTAAAATATTGTTTGCAAAGTTATATAGTAACATCTTCTTTCCTAAAACAAAAAAAACTCAGAGCGGTTCAACCAAAAAGAGAAAATGGGCACATTTTTCACAAATGATGAATTACAGCCTTCACCCTTACTAAATATGTTTGTGAAATAGTCCAACAATACTGAAAAAATGCTCTTCTTGATGTTCAAGAGCCAAAAATGATGTATTTGAATGTATTGTCTTGTTAAACAAACGTGCCAAAGCCCAAAGATTTACAGTTAAACAATGATATAAAAAGAAAAGCGAATCTTCAAATTGAAGAAGATAATGAATCACTTGACTATTGCAGCACTGGAAGTGTTGCTATTCTGCGTCCTAAGTGTTCTTTTTGTTGTTGTTGCTGCTGTATTCTTATTCCAAATAATGACCACTTACAGATGTTGCATTGCACAATTTCAGATTCTACTCAGGACACTATGTCAGTTGTGTTAAAGCCCTAAATTATGAGCTAGAGCTGCGTCACAGTTGCACAACTACTTCTGAAGAAATAGAACTTGAGGTATTTAAAGAGTGAGATTCTCTTGAGTGGATCACATCATATTCGTCATCTTAATTAAGAGCTGAAGGGAAACCAGGTAGTGCAACGGAAGTGCATGACCATCACACTCTACGGGAGTCCTATAAAACATTATACCAAATAAGCAGAAATGACCAAATGTGTTCCCTTTCAAATCTAAAAATGCAAACTGACACTTTTGAAACGCTTCTGTCTCGTCTGGCTTTCCCCTGCAGCACTCTGTGTGACTGTAGCTCACATGCATCTCTGTGTTTGTCCACCTTGAACAAAGGTCTTTCAAAAAGGCCTTCATCAGAGTCGGGCTATATAACCAATCATTTATCTCTCCGAAATAAATCCTTGATCTATCAAACAGAAAAACAAGTTAAGGACAAAGTGGAGAGGTTTGTGTGTGTAATCAAAACACAGGGTTATTTATTCACTGATGGAAAGGTAAAATAAATAAGGACGACACATTAAACTAAGAGAACCAGCCCTTAGCCAAACAACTTCAGGCACAGCTTAGGTGTGGTGTGACAAGATCCTGCTTTGAACCGCACATGGAAAAAAACTCTAACATCCTTCTAGGTGCCTGTTTTGAATATTCAACATCCAGGTGTTGCGTCATTGCAACATTTTGAGCTAAAACACACTGCGTTTATACCGGTATGACCTTGTTCTTGAACACTTTAAAGCTCAAATCAGTCATACTACCTTGAAAGGTCTGCTCTCCTACACAGGAGGTGATAGGAGTGTTATAATAAGCGGGTGTTTTTCTTTTTAAGTTTCCGTGTCTTAGCAGAACAATTCGGGATAGGCAGAGCCTGGAACAACAACAAGGAACAACGAGGTTGCTCGCAGGCAGAAATCATGCCCCTGAGGCCATGAAGTCTGTCAAATTGCTTGCATGGCTTTAACACCGCCTCCCTCCGCACCCAGCTCAGAAACACAGAGTCTGTATCCTGGAGGTAACTTGTCCTGAACAACTAAGCTACATCAGTATCACAGAGGATTAGCTATGCTGTCATTTCATGTAATCGCCGGCCACATCAGAACTATGTCCCCCGTTGATGAACTTTGAATAACTCTTTTAATTTGGGTCCCCCGGGTCGCTGCCGTGATTCAGAATCAGACACAAATGAGCCCCCGACCTATATTTAACCGCAGGAGGGGGAAACTGTGTGTGTGTGGGGGGGGGGGGGTTGTTTTTGAATTCCCAACTTGGAAAAATAGTGCCTTGAGCTTTTCTGATGAGCTTTTTTCTACTTAATAAGTTTGCGTGGGGGTTACGGAGAGACACAGAGCATCCAACAATGTGATTTATGTTACTTAGAGGAATGCAAGGTATTTTGCCCCCGACTTTCAAAATACCTTGGGTGTAAATACCAAGTTGTACCTTGGGTGGCTTGGCAGCTGACACCCTATGCCAATGGCATAGGGTGTCAGCTGCCAAGCCACCCCATCACCCATACACGCCCTAAACTGAGGCAACCCTAACCCAGCTGAGGTCGGAAAGAAATGTTAAACCCTACTTTACTACGAAATGTCAACCTGAATGGTAAATCGTTAGTTCAATAAGGAATCCTATGTGTTGGGTTAATGATTTACAGTTTGTCTCAAGAAAGGAAAGAGATCACAAGATGGATTTGTGAGGCAGTAAAGACTAGCAATAGACCAGTATTGCATTTCTTTTTTACACACACTAGGAAACATCAGAAGGACACACATTATGTTGCCCTTGAATTAGCTTTTAAATCACCATGTATCCGTGTTTAAAGAAATAACACATCATGCAAATGAAAGCAGATTTGTTTTGGGTTAATACAAGTTGAACAGAGATGGATGCCTGGCAGTCAGGGTCTGTCCACTCACACAAGCTCCCTTCCCCCATTATGGCAGAGCCGGCCCACCTCCCCCTACCACCTTCTCCCTCCTTGCTGAGATTTCTACTACTACTACTACTACTACTACCGGTAACACTCCACAGTTAAGTCAACCATCATGCAGAAATGTGTCACCCTGCCATGCGAGCAGCACTGGGCAGGTTACCTGAAAGCTCCTAGCAGAGAAAACATATTGAGCAGACTCTCTTCCATTCAATAGTTGAATCCTGTGATGAGTTGTCAGAACATATAACAGCTGCAGATCATTACAATAATGTGAAAGGAGATTGTTTTAAAGGAAATGTCCACAAATGGGGGGGTAAGGTCATGATGAACTCATATATTTGAGTCACACCTTCTTAATTCCCCTACGGGATTTCTACCTGAAGCGAAGCATTTGTTTAATTGCAAGCTTGAACAAAACACAGTTGCTGCACAAGATGCAATATGACTTACGTACGTTGCTTGGCTTAGGTGGCTGAAGAGAAAGCCTTTAAGTTCATCTCGCTGAGCTGCAGAATTCAGCAAAATATAATACACCACTAATGTAAACAGCTTAAATAAAAATATATTTTAAACTGCATGATCTTGTGACAGATAGGCTGCGATCAGTGAGTGGCTGAATGCGCAGTATTGCCCACTGCAGATTAAATGCTTTAACATTCAAAACCCTGACATATGGGAGAAGTGAGAAAGAAGGGGAAAACATAGAGAACCATTGGCGATTTTAAAACTGATGCAAACTCACCTTTTTTAAACGGCTGTGTATCATTGTTTGGAAGACTTGAGCCACGACCAGGGCGATTCCCACTATCAGGAGGTGAGCGCACACGATACCGGTGGCGTAAATGGCACAGGATCTCCGAGTCATGATGCCGGGCGGATGTGTTGTCGTCTCAGGGGTGGATAGAAACTTCACTGAAGTCGATGAGAACTTCCCAAAAAAAGATATATAAAAATTCGACCGAGAGATAGTGATGTGTAGGACCGTGGGACCTCGGATCCGCCGTCTCCGGAGTACCAACTGGGGATTAAACTTCTCTCTTCTCCGCCCGGTGGAGTGCTCTTCCCGGTGCGGCTGTAGGGTAGAAAAAATGTCCAAAACGTTATCAAAATCTAAGATAACACTTGAACCCAGAGAGAGAGGGCGGACTAAGCTGCTCGGAGGCGGTGGTGAAATGAAACAGCAGCTCTCAGCACATCGTAGAAGAAGAGCGAGCTGTCCTCCTCCTCCCCTTTCTCTACATTAATGAGCCCAGTGAGGCGAACAGCGTCGCTTTGGAGAAGCTGCATGGGCGGTGTGTGTGTGTAAAACAGAGAAATGCAGTGATGGTGCTTTGCCTACATGGCTGATGTCACTATATAAAAAACAACTACATTATTCTCCCTATTTTATTTTTTGGCGTCTTTATATGCTCACAATGTTTTGATTCATAACAAACTTTACGCTTGTTTTTCGTACTGTTGTGATCTCATTTCAAAGTTACTGGTCATTAAGAGCAGGAAAGACGATTATGATTCATGAATGAGAGCAGCAACGTGTAGTGTTTCACCTGGCTTTGCTAATCAGCTTAACGGGGTTGTCTCGATGCTTAAATCGAGGGGAAATGATTTACACTTTGACATAACATCCCATCATCCTCTTATTACTAAACTCTCACTCTCACAGAAAAAGTGAAGCTGAGGAGATCCGATACCTTTACCTCATGCGTCTCCTTTAATAATTTCAGCGTGGACATGAATAATGTACCATCAGACACGACGTGTTTTCCTTTGTCCGACCAGAGAGAGCTTCTGATTGGCTGCTGCCCTCCCGGACCACCGAACTAGACCACTCCTCTGCACGATGATTGGTCAGAGAGTCGCGAGTGGATGCTGAATTTGATCGACTGATTTCGGGGCGGGGCTCCAATAAAGGGGGAACCGACGGCGTGATGCTCTCCACCCGCAGAGAAGATGTTCAGTGGCTGCCGCTTCAACCACAAGTGATGCTGTGGAGGAATAACAGAACAATGTGAAAGATAACGGCCTGCATTATAGCCATCATGGAAAAACTCAAACTAAAAGGACAAAAAGGGAATCTAAAGTCTTATTCATGGAGGGACAATTTCACTGCAAAGCTGTCAATAGAGAAATGTAACCTGAGAGGAGGTGTTAGCAGACAAACGCAAAAACACCCACTATGTACCTTAGTAAAGCAAATAACACACAGCAAATACAGGATGTTGCAGTCATTTCAATTGAACTGAGTCATTGACTTTTATTTTTGGAAAGTAAAAGTTGGGACGCCTGATCAAGTCTTTCAATATTCCATCCAGGCCAATATGTATTCATTTTAACAGTAACATTTTATGAAAGGCCCTGGAAAACCTATTTTCTCAGTCTCTCTTCTTTGGAGCCATAATGGCCCTAGATGAACTCAGGTTTTTCTATGAGTTCTTCTCACTGGTGATGTAATGTAATGTCATGCCATTTCTGTGCACCACTTAGCATTAAAGACACAGCATAATTTACTAATTGATTTAAAAGTGCTTAAAAGCTTGGCTTTAAGAAAATAGAACCAGCATCTTTGCTTTTTTATTGTTTATTGTAAGACGGGCCCAGCAATTATGATGCAGCCATGCTGCACCTTCTTAAATGTCTTTGCCCAAGGGCACATTGTTTAATAATCTGTCCATGCGCAACAGGCATGTCAAATACAACTGTGAATGCAGTAGCCTTTGTTTTGAACTGACAGTTAAATATTTACATCACTTTTACCACATATGTCATTAATATAAGTAGTATTTCAATATCAACAGAGGCAGTGTAAAATCTCAATGTGACCTGCAGAAGGAAAATAGCCATGACATTAACTTTGCATGCTACACTTAAAAAAATCTATTTCAAACACAGATCTGTTCTCCCAAAGCTTTGGTCCAGTGTATACTGTATGATTTGGTCCCATCAGCAGTAGTTCCTCTAGCAGAGTGATACTTTGTTCACAATGGTAATGGCACAAATATAAAATGCAATTCAGATTTCTTCGAATGGAAAAATGTATATATGGTAGCAACCACCTACCAATGTACTTGGAATATTTTAGTTGAAGTAATTTTTGTTTCACCAGAGGTAAAAAGTGAAATGTTTCTGTAATTCTTTAGGGTGAATTTCTGGCATTGGAAGCATGTCAGAGAGGTAAAGCTGGAAAAGCTGAACATTGAGAGTAGCCACTGCCCTTATTTACAGACAACACCAGCTGCTTATCTCAAGAGCCTTTACCAAGAATTCTAGCAGACACGATGCAGTAAAGATAAGAGGAAGGAAAGAAAGGCTGGCTACATTTATCTCCACTATCCATCTTAACCGTCATCCATATATTCACCAAACTCGTCAACAGGTGTATTGGTGTGGTTGGTGGCCTACAGGTTAGAACATATTTTGCTGTAAAATAAATAGTAATGGACGGACTGAGAGGTGAGCAAGGTCATGCAGCTCCCTCTTCCATTCATAAATAACTTGAAACAAAGAATTACACATTTTCCTCAGGAAGCGATATACATCATAACGTTTGATATTGTTTATTGGAAGGAACCGACTGGGCTGGACTCTTAGCATTAATGTAATTGAGTTTCACCTCATTGTACAAAGCCTTAAAGCAATCCCAGGGGATGGGGGCTGCAGGAGGGGGGGGGCGGCATCTGTTCAAACAAGAGAAGTAAAACATGCTAAAGAAAATCATCAGGGGGGAAGGATAACAGACAAGTAATGCAGCAACATTGTTTCTGCCAAAAGAAAGGACGGGAGGGCGAAGAGGGGTAAAACAGTTCAACCTTTGTAATGGTCTCTTTTTATGTTTGGTCAGCAGAGCGACACTGATCTTTTTTCAGATTTCTTGTTGTTGGACTTGTTGGAAACTGAAGACACCCAGCTTTGAAGGCCTACACAAAGCTATTTGATGGCTAGAGATTGTTTTTTTTATGTGAATATTTCTATGTACAGCATCATGAAAGGGATTCATGGAAGGCGAGCATTCATGCATACCACAACAAGGAGACTTTTATCCAGAGGGTAAATAATTTGGAACTTGTGTGTGTTGTCCCCACAAGTAACTCATTGTGTTCTTCTAACACACTTTGACCCCCACCAAAAATGCACCCATAGCTTTGAAGACAAAACTTAAGTGCAGCTGTGGCCCAATAGCAAGACACAAATGGCTATTCAAGAGTTTGGGAAAGAAAGTGTTCTCGAAATGTTTTACACATTCTGCACAGTCAGCTTTCAGAGTCGTCACTGATAACAGTGCAACATGGTTACGGGCTGTGGGCTTCACTTCACATTGTGTTTAAGGTCCTCATCATCACACACCCAACAATTATAAGAAGAGTGCATATAGACTCAGTTACTCACTTGGTGAATAGAAAGTTGTTATCCAGTTGTTTGACTGCAAGCATGATTGAAAAATCATTCGGAAAATCTATATATACAGTCTATGGTTTAAACCATGTTAAAATTGCACGGTAATGAAGAACATATCATCAAGAAAGCTTTTCTGGAAAATGAAATTGTGAGGAACAACATTGCTACTATCTTTTAGAATAAGCATAGATCTAAAAAAACATCCACTCACATTCCATCAGCTGTCCTCCCTATCTGCAGCTCACTTCTTATATCAACACAAAAGCAAAAACATTAACTCTTTCTGTAAACACTTGGAAAGCGGTGTGCTCCCACCCATGCGGCTGCACCCCGATGGAGCCTGGTACCGAACATTAAGTCACGATACTTTATGGCTGAGACAGTCTTTGTAAGGCCACAGACTGATATACAGGCAAAGCTGTGGACAAGGAGACTTGTGAGGCCTGGCAGACCTTTTCACTGGAGGTGATTAATGCAAACGGAGCCATAAACATCTATGGGAAGAGTACACTACACTGAATTTATTTCTGGGTTAAACCACTCCTTTCTCTCCTTGGAGAGTATCACAGTGACCGAAAGAACTTGCTGGGCTGTAGCAGTACAAAGAAATCTTAGGTAATATGAGAACTCTAAGATCCAATTTCCAAAACTTCAACAATACTGCAGTTGTGGGAAATAGCCTAACCTGGATTATTTTACTCAAGTACTTTTCTTGAGTATAATTTTGAAGCACTTACTTTACGTTAATGTCACTCATATTCTTATCAAATAAAACAATCTAGCAACCTCTGGTTTTGGTGCTTCGCCATGTTTTAGATGTCTATAGGTAAATGGCATTTCCATCCAATGCAAATGTTCCTTTTGCGAATAAACAAATCTGAGATGAAACACCAAATGTAGCCTCATGACTCCTAAAACCTTTTGAAAGGGCCCGATCCTCAGACTTGGAACTTCTACTAAATCACCTGTATATTTAAGTAGTGAAATCTGCTTTACCTCGAATTTACCTTCAATATAAACCTAATAAATGACCCTAGCTTGTTCTTGAAGAACCATTCCTTTTGACCAATATATTTAGATTTTCTACCTTAATTACATGATCTCATTAGTAACTCCACTGCTACTGTATTAACCTAACACTGTAACTAAAACATGACATATTCTGTACTAAAGAACAATCAAGGTGTTTCTTTTAAATTGTATATATATGCTTTCTCATGGTATGCTTTTACCAGTTTATTTACTCAACAGCGATTAAGTGATGGACTGACCTTAGAATTCCTTTGTTTACGTAGGTGTGGTTCATTTCCCACCATTCAGCAAAGTGTTTGGTAACAGGGGACAGCGACTCATTGTTCCTGCATGGAGAAACAAAGCGTAATGTGAGAATTCAAGGAGATACTGCTTTCAAACCATATTACAATATCAGACAAAAAATTATCTCCATAATGTTGTTCTGAGAACATATGCACCGTGATTTCTCCCACGGTGACCCCGTTTTGCCCTGCTGTCACCAGTCTTGAGAGTTATGCAACAATGTATGCATTGTTCATCAGGCATAGTCTGACCAAGCAGGCACACAATTATGATTCATTCATTCAAATGTAAGGTAAAATGTGAGGTTGCAAGACACCCAGGAGGCTGTATCACAGTCAACAATGAGAGTAAATTATGAATAAAGTCATGTGGAGGCAGTAGGAATGGTAAAAAGCTCAAAGCTAGAAACTGTGGCAAAGACTTAAAACCTTTGTGATATTATTTGGCTGCAGTTTGTTAATAGTCACTGCTGTAAGAAGTTGATACATCTACCATTTCATTGCAGAAGAATAAATGGCTACAATTTGATTATGGATTAATTGTTTATTAAATGTGAGAATTGTTGGCATCCGTCTTTTTTTTATGGTCTTATTGTAAACAATGTACATTTTTGGCTTTTGGTATACTTCTGGAACACACTTTAAACATGATTTGAGCTCTGGGAAATTGTGATGGACAATCAAACAATGATTGTTAGTCACAGCTAAATCTCTAAGTTTACTTCTATGTAGGCCCAATTATTTTACCTTATTTCTTATAGTCACATTGAGAAACAACAACCCCATTGAAAATAAAGGGCAGACTAACGTTACCACAGTTCAGAAAACAACACATAAAATGACATGAGATAAAATGTATTAATAAAGACAAGTGGCGTTGTGGGGGCCTTGACCTTTTAGGTTCTAAATAACATTACTTTGTCCTATTGTTCCCGTTCAAGTTAATACTTAAGGAAGCTATTTTTGAACCAGTCTGTTCAAATAGCTTGTTGTGACTCTAATTTGACTGAAGACTTAATGTTTTTGGGTATGGTGAGTTTATAGAGACATGTTTTGTAAATAATTGTTATAGATTAAGTTGTGCATACCATGAACGGAACAAATAACAATGAAATGAAATAAGGATGAGGAAATTAAATTGTATTTCACCTAAAATTGACCGGACCCTGACCACAGGACATTGACGAAACGGCGAAACCTGTTGTGCCCAATCTGTAAGACATCCTGTGCAGAAAGGGTGTTTCGAGGTTTGCACATCCTTTCAAATGTATTGTTTTCCACAGTTGCTCAATATCCTAAAGGCGGTAAAATATTGTTAAAATTGTCAGTAAGTAAGAAAGTAACCAGCATGCTGCCAAACTCTCTGATTTTACCTTAAACAACAACATTTCCTGTGTAATACACCAGTTTCCCCCAATTGTACGTATTCTGAGTAGAAAGTCTCTGGAGGAAAATTAATATGGTCTTTGTTTTTGTATTATTGTGCTTGTGTGGAATAAATAAACAACATCAATGAACGCATATCTTTGAACAAATATACAACATTAGCTGAAATAGTGCATCCAAATGCTTGAAGAAGAGTTTTGTGTTAGTATATTAATTATTAAAAAAAAGGGGATTGGTTTTAAATTGTACACATTTTATTAATTAAACATCAGAATTTAGCATGTGCTAGTAGACCCACTCCCCCACATCTCTCACATATTTTCCCAAATGGGCAGAGCTTTCCCCAGTCACGCCATCATGGTGCAACCAGTAAGAGAGCTGTTTGGAGACAATGACTCGGTACACAGATGTCAAATTTCATTGCTTATAAATCAGAATGCACACAAAGGAAATCCTTGTGAAGAGGAAAGGAAAGTACGATAGGTACAAATCGGGAGTACACAAAGTTTCAAGCATTTCCTCACTCCAATCTAGTAGATAAGATAGATAAGACCATGGCAACGAGTATAACAGTATCTATCAACTGATCAGCACATTTTGTGCATGCAGGGAGCACATAACTGCGTGTAAGTTTGGGCTTATACAAACAGGATTACATTCCTTATATCGCAAGGACTGCAGATATTTCCCGATTTCTCAGAAGGCTGGTCGGTTAAAAATAGGGTTAAAAATAGGGTTAAAAATAGGGTTAAAAATAGGGTTAGAAATACTGAATAACCTGCATCAGAGGTAAACGTTGTGAGTGAACTTCGCAGTTTAACATTAAAGACAAGGTTTAAACAAATAATACATGGTTGTCCTAAACTAAAGACATTTTAAGTTGACTAAAACTCAAACAATTTTGTCAAATATTTGATCTGTGAAACAATGTTCTTCACAAAGAATCATGCCAGATTGTCACTTCAAATCTTGTACAATGAACTAAAGAAATCTTGGACTAAGACTCAAAAGACCAAATAGATGAACAATCAACAAAGGGGTAGCAGCCCTAGGTTAAATAGAGTTATCTCCAAATGTGGCTAGTTTTAAAGTTTTAAAAACAGAAGGAGAATAGCTAAATAGTCAGCAGACCAGAAAGGAGAAGGAAAAGCCTGGCGTGACACTTGGCCTTTGCAGGTCACTATATGTCACCCAGACTAGTTGAGGTATGTGGGAGAAAGCTGTTAAAACACTTTGTTTGGAGTCACATGATTGAAACTCCATCCTCAATATAAAGTAGGAAATTCCACAGAGAAATGGCGCCACACTGACGTAGCACTGTTTTGCCTACATTATGCATTCGTAGGTCTGCTTTGTTGCTGCTGCATCATGTCAGCAGCTCAGAGCGACCCCGTGACAGCACGAGGAATCTATAGGCAAGAGGAAGAAACTCTACGTCTGGAGTGATAAACAATCCCATTCACAGCCAACAGAAGCTTGACATAGATCTTATTGGAAGCTGGCACAGAAATACCAACATACTGTTTGGTAAATGTTCATGCTTGCTTTGTGACCAACTACAAATCACATATACTGCCCTTTAATCAGCTGATGGCTTGTTTTTTGGGGCTTTTCAAAAGCATAACAAATTGTGTATAAAAAAAAGTTCTTTCAACACAGTTTATAAACTAGGAAGAACTCAACAAATGCTACTGCTATTACAACTCCTTAATAACATGATTTTGTAAGCTTTATGCAACGTTTATTACTCAGTTTACATGGAATTTCAGCTGTCAAATCTCAAATGTGTATTCAAATGTCACTGTTTTTTTTATGCCTGCACTCAAACAGGCTGTGTCACTGGCTAACAAATGATCTGAAACCGCGCATTAGACAGTTCACTGACTGCATTGAAACTGTTTACCACGTTAGTTTGTTGGTATAAATAGCAAATCAGCGTTGCGGAGAGGAAACACTATTCTCTCTGTCCCAGCAGTGTTTTCCCTGGTGTTGGAACAGCAGGAGAGTCCGGGGATCTGAACTCAGGCTAATTAGCTAATTCATCGGCCCTGTAGGGAAGGACATGTGATTAAATCCAGTCAACAACAATCACTTTTCTATGCTGGAGAAGTTGTTATGAATTTCTTCATAATCTTAGCAATTTCACACAATTATAGTAAACTCAGTGGTTCTATCTGCTATGTAAGAAACAGTTCACAGTGAGAATGTTTAATGTAATTAATAGTACATAGAGTTAGTGGAATATAACTAAGGGCATTGGTTATATAAGTACAGTGTATTTTACTTTACATTTTGGCACATATTTTACTTACAATTTGGCTACAGACTGATAATACTTGCAAATTGTAATAGGCTGTATGTTGATTCTTGTATTCAAGCTAAGCAGGCTTTAATAACACTTTTATTTAAGTAGTGGATTTCTGAATTGAATAGTGTTTTAAAGAGTGACTGATGGTAGCATGGTGCTGTGGTTCAGGCTGGAATGACCTAAACTGCATATGATTTAACAAGGAGAGCCCCCTAGTGCTCAGATACGTCAACAATGAGGAATTTAGAATTATTTGTTTATGATTCTAACTTTTATAAATGCTCCAGGCTTGTGCACTCATACTGTAGGCTAAAATTAAGTAGCAGCTAACTATGTAGCCCAATATAGACCACCTGTCACATGACAACAGCTGTAACCACAATGCGCCACTAATATCACCACTCATACTTACACATGTTATCATTTATCACAAGTAAATCATCAGTTTACGGTTAATGTATATTCCTTTAAGAAGATATGTTAGATATTACTTCGATTATAAACACAGACCCGGAAAGACTGCATTTACTTAACTGTGAAACGATTATGAACTGAAAAAATACAACAACTACCATACCCGTAGGCTCTTTCCCGCAGTTGTTGCCATAGTTACCACGTACCAAGCGAAACACTCGCAAGTCAGAAAAACATTATTTTGTATTTTGAAGCCTTTATCCTTTATTCATCTATCTATGCTCTATGACAACTCTAAGGAGTGATGGAAACAGAACGCACGCGGCCAATGTTCCCATGGTAAGTTACATTTAATGTATTTGTTTTACCAGAGTAGTCACTACTACATTTTGGCTGAAGAAAAATCAGGAGTCGTTTATTTGGGAATTTTAATGAAGACAAGTAAACGTCCTGTATTCAAAATGTAACTCATGTAAAGTATTAAAGTATAAGCATCAAAATGCAAGTTAAATCCTGCTTAACAACCCATTTAAGAAAATAATATATTATTGGATTGGTATTATTATTATTGATGGATTCATGTGTTCAGCACTTTAAAAAGTACATTCTAAAGAAAAAAGTTAAGAAAATAACCTCACAATTACATTTCAGTAATAGTAATATTGAAACTGCCTAGCATATCAGCTTTAAAGATATTTAGGTATCTCTGTGTCTTTATTACTTTACTGTTCAGTGTGTTTATATAACAATGTGATGGAGAACAGTTATAGCTACTATCTGTTTGCTCACCCTAACTGAACCCAAAATGAGGATGGACCAAAAGATTGCAATGAGGGGAGGGGAGAAATACTTCAAATTCAAAGGAGGAGGCAAAGGGAGAGGCAGAAACAGATGAGACACATTTAGCACAGTATAAAACTGCAGGCAAGTGAAGACTGCTGGTTAAAATGATCACTGAACAGCTGTGTGTGTTCATGTCAACGGGCAGTAGAATGTTGCATTCCTCTACAGTACTAAAGTTCTTTAGAAATAATTTGAGTGTTTTGCATGATCAATCCACAATCTAATTTGTACAATTGTGTACTCTTTTACTGCTGTCCAAAACATAAGCATGGCTGAAGTTCTGTATAATATCTGTGGTATGATCAAAAACCTCAAACTTCAGAAAAGAAATCTGAAAACACATTTCATCACAAACTGGTGAGAACAGGTAAAAGGGAATTGCACGACTATTGCTTTGACCACGTGACCTGAGTTCAAACTGTCCTGTGAAACTGCAATATATAATATCTGTAAGAACTACAGTAGTCTTCTCTGTACAAGTTAACAAAGATTAACATTACATCTGTGTTTGAGGTCCTATCCATCTATTGGACCCTGACAGAATAGATCCAATTAATGAAACAACATGAAGAGATGCCACGTCAAAGTAGCCTTGCTATCAGGCCCTCGATAGAGGATATACATGGTCTTATCTTCTCCTCTTCTGTAAGAGATGCAACTCAGTGAATGATCATCAGTCAAGTACTGGCTGGGTGTCCAACTGGCGAAACATGAAGGAGGATATAAAAAGACAGCTCACAGAGCAACTTTCATGTGGTTAAAATAGAGACGCACTTCCTGCTCAAACAAGGACAAATGATCTGCTCAATGCTAAGTAAAACAAAAATCTCTTTCAGAATCTTCTGAGGAGCAGTCAGATATGTTTGTTCCTTTGTTTTATCCATTATGTCATACATTTGACAGAAATTACAACTGTGATGATAAGCAGCAACTCATAATTTTACTGTGTAAATATGTTCATTAAGAAATCAATAGTCAACTCCACATTTGTTTGCAACTTGTATTCTATCCAAGTGGTTTCAACTGATATGTAATTTTTTTTAAACTGCTTTATAAGATTAATACAGTCCTTAACTTGTTGTGAATCCTTAGGTACAAGGAGAGGTTGGAGACCAAGTATCTTAAAGCCCCAGCAAACAAGATTTCCTTGGTCGGCAGTTGTTGCCGTTTTGTCAACATGAGACTCGATGACTTCAGTGATTGCTCGTCAGATTTATCCAGGAACCAGAGAGGTGTCTCATCGGTTATTTTCCAGCGTGACACTTCAAACCACAACTCCAGTCAAAAGCATATAAAGAGCCTCTCTAAAGAACACACTTGCTTTTCAAAGCAGATGATCCAAAAACAGATTCGCAGAGATTATGTGGCTGATGTGGAGGAGAAACTCAAACAGCATCCTTTGGCTATGTTCCCGCACTATAGAGATCACATGACCCCAGAGGTGAGTGGACACAAAATCAGTCTGGACTACCAACCTGTTACGATCTGTCTGTGTTTTATTTTGTCCTGTCTAGATCTGTCTTTGTTTTCCTGTTTTAGTTTGAAAAGTGTTCACCCCCCGTCTTGTCTGTTGCTTCCTGTCTCCTTGTTCCCTCCTGCTTGATTACCTGACAGTTATGTGTCAGCACAAGGAGGCCTGTGTTAAAAGTGCTCAAACATACAGGGTATCTTCATCTCTCCAGTTATTCGATAAGGTGGTATCCGTTTTGGACCCAGACATAGGCGAATACAGTGCCTCTGCACTTCCTACGCCTACAGGAGACCATGCGGAGGACGAAGGTGAAGAAAGCTGTACAGTGCCAAGGAAGGATGAAGGGAAAAGAGTAAAACAGGGAGCTTCTGCTGATAAGATGCAAGTATTATTTGATTCATGGTATCAGTATCATCTTAATTATTTTTGATAAATGAACTGGAAAAGAAACAACTGTATGCTATAATAAGGCTACACACTGTATGCTATAATAAGGCTACACATGTCAATCATTTTAAAGCAGCCCTGATGTCCAACATGAAAGTCACAGAAACCCTTATATCCTACAAATGAATGGGAATGGTTCCAAGAAAGGCCGGACGGGCAAACTATATCAACTCAGCAAACACAAGGACATGAAAGCAGCCGCCACCATATTCAGCAGATGGTTTGCCTCTCCCGTAAGTCTCCACTGACACTACAGTACCTAAGGAAAAGATAACATCAATCGTACTGTTTCATCAGACCTTACACAAGAACCAGTATAATGTTAAAGAAATGATAAAACACACTTTCACTTTTGCAGGATGAAGAGACCAATATTACTGAATCTGCAGTACACCGAGACACTGCTTCACCACGATTCCCTGTTCAAGCGGAGGGCAGCAACAATTACTAAGGTCAAGAGTTACATTCTGTCCAGGCCACAAACAGAGGGGACATGTTTAAAGCAGCAGAGCCAAACAGAGAACACAAACGGTAAAGTTAAGAAAATCTTAGAAACCCACAACGTTGGAAATACCCCCCCACTGCAGTTTAAGTTCCTTCCATCAGGATCCAAACAGTAGCCAATACGAGCAGATACACATTCTCTATCAAACCATTTTTTAAAGTGCGGTTAGCATCAGCACATCTCCAACCATTTCCCCTTCCTTTGTTTCTTTTTTGCTAAATGTTGTACTTCCCTTTATTCACCTTTTACTCTTGTAATCATAATCTGACTGTGAATGTCTTTTTTATCTTTATCTGTTTGTTTTCCTGTCTCTATTGCTACGGCGGCAGAGCCAATAGTCCCTCAGGGACAATAAAGGATTTGAACACGAACAAAGAGTAGCAAAATATTATTTCTAAATCGCTTCTGATTTAGAAGATGTACAGTGAAGACGCTGTTGGGTCCAGACACAGGAAGCGACGTGGAACAGTTGGTTTGTTGACAGAATGAGGACCAGAAACAGATGTATGTAACCTTAGCTGTGAGGAGTTATGTAATGCACAAAGGACCAAGGCTAAAAGACAATGCTCTTCAAAACCACACAGTAAAAAAGGAGCAAAAGAAGAAGTGTGTCAGTGCTCAAGGAAACATGACCACTTCTGCTTACACAAGTGGAGGCTTTATGTTTAACGGGTGACTAAAATGATCTTGAACAGCCAATATGCACTCAGGGGACACTTCATTAGGAACACCTGCAGCTAGGGCATACATCCTGCCTTGACTCAGTTTGTCGACATTATCATATCATATATTTTGACCATTATGTATTTATTATTGAGGTCCTATATTCAATTGCATTGTATTGATCTGTGTTTCTAATTGTCTGCCCACTCCTGTAGCAAAGACCCAACACGTCTCAATACCACCTTTAACTATGAGCTTAATGTTAAAACATATAATAAACATTTATCATAAAACTAGACATACACATCAATTGTAAAATCAAATCAAACTTTATTTCAGCAATAAATTAGAAAAAACATCTGAGTGAATCTTTTGACAACTTCATCTAGGGAGCCTTAAAAAAAAAAAGCAGTAGAAGGGGAGCTCCCTGAAAGAAAAAACATTTGAATTTAATTAATTCTGAGAAATGTGATTACAGAGGTTTTTGATCAAACAACATGAACACAATTGTATGAAATGTTTGTGAGGCGCTGAAGGACAGGTGTAACAATGTAATGTGACATTTTTTGAATTGCTATAGTTGATCCAATATCAATATCAGAGAATGTCTCTGAGTCCTATAATTAGTTTTTGATCCATTGTATTAAAATAATTGACTTGTGTCATTGTTGTTCAGTAATGCAGTGTTTTTCAACTCACTGTTTTTGCTTTCTTTCGACCACCACTCATATTACTCTCTTCATCTAGGTTATAATTTTGTCCAGGGCCCAGTTTGGAGTCTTTTTCCTTTTCAAATATTTATCCATCGCTGTACGTCTTGTCACGGACACCTCTCGTGTGCATCACTAAATCTCTTGTCTTAAATCAACAAGGTAATTATTGCGCTACTGCCACTCACTGGGCAGGTCAGTACATGGAAGAGTATTTCATTACTTCGCTAGTCACTACATTGCAGGAACACATGCACAACCATGGCAAATGATTAGCAGTAACTAAATAATATTTATATAATATATATAAGTTGGATAATTTCCCACGGCACACCTGACGATCTCTCACGGCACAGTGGGTGAAAATCACTGCAGTAATGATACAGTATCTGGAAGAATTTCCGAACGACTCAGTCAGTAAATATATGATTCACATTATTAGCAACTCACTGATAAGAGCCTGAGGGCCGATGTGAACACAGTCTATGGTTGTCACTGTCAGCTGTTCGGGTCAGAGGTCAGCAGAGCGTGGACGGGCGACCTGCGGCCCAGTGAGAGCAGCTGTGGGAAGGAAGAGTACCTCGCTGCAGACGCTGTGTTTCCAATGACATAAAGAAGAGAAAAGCAGGAAATAACAAGAGTATTTGTACGACATAAATTATTAAAATACTTGCAGGTTATTTTTCTGTTTATTGACTAAACATTTGATTACGCTTTATGGCAGAGGAACACTGTATAGATCAGTGGTTCTCAAACCTTTTCTGTCATTCCCCACTTTGAACAGGTGGGCCTTTTCAAGCCCAACCTGTTCCTCATCGCTCCAATAAAATGGTAGGCCAAGCATAAAATTGTCAAACGTATCGTTCTATAACAGGGGTCTCCAACCTTTTTTAGGATGAGAGCTATACTTTCAAAAAATAAAACAAGTCTTTTACTCCTTTTTTATTTTATTTACAGTATTTAGCACATTTTAACATTATTATATGCTTACCTTGAACCTTTGTGTGCTGTTTGGGTCTGTGGGACTCGTTTTCAGTGTTTACTAAAATAACATTTATGCAATTTAATTATTTTAACCTGCTTTATTTGGGGGTGGACCTCACATCCTCTAGCGCAGGGGTTCCCAAACTTTTTTGGGGGGGGGGGTGCTAGTGAATTAATTAATTAATTAATTGCATGATATCGCCCAGCGCAACACCTACCATTTTCAGGCGTTTTGTAATCTGTTCTAGAAAAACTATGTGTTTTTCAGGATTTCAAGAAGCATATAGAACAAACAATGGTTTTATTTATGAACATTTATCCATGCTGAAAGTCGATTTAGATGTGTTAGGAGTGAGATAGAGATTATTATCTAATATATGCATCCGATGAAGCGTTGCATGGAGTCTGTTGATGATCAGAGGCTGTTGTTGGGGCTGCATAAACGTTTTTTTATTTTTGTTTTGTAGGCAGACCATGCAGGCCTCAGAGAGTTAAACGTGGGCCTGCGACCATAGTTTTTACTGTATTTTGTTTTGAAAATCCACAGCGGAGGTTTGTGTCGTAGCCTACTATGCGGTGTATTTTGCAACGATCTGTGAGTCTGCTGGCTCGGACATAAACTCCGTAATAAATCTAGTCTACATTTCATAAGAGGTGTAAAACCTGAGAGCATTTTAAATCGCATTTGAACTAAATACTTATATAATCTGTAGTTGTATTTGTATTGTTGATTTATTGTGTGAACGAGGCGATGTAGAGAAGGTTAAGCTGTCATTATTAGGCTGTTATTTGTTGTAAACTGTTGGAGTGGTAAGCAGGCCTATTGTTTCTGGATATTTGTGGAGTCAGGTGGTCCGTGAGTGTTTTTCTATTGGTTAAGTGGTCCTTGGTATGAAAAAGTTTGAGAAAGACTGCGTTAGTGGATTGTCAACGGGGGAGCCTCGCTGCGGGGAAATTATACAGATGGCTAGTCCGCCCCTGAAAAAGGTCTATGCACACGTTACTATTAATAATAATTTTAAAAAAATTGATTACAAAAATAAATACTTTTCTTTAATTTTCAATTTTTATTTTGTAATCATCTCGCGACCCCCACTCGGGATTGTTTTTTAAATGTTGAAGTTAAAAGCATCAATCTGGTGCACTTTGAGCACAAAATGAATTGATGGATACAGCTCTCAACACTCATATGAAAGGGAGCTGTATACTTTTCAATAATCCAAACATTTTTAGAATATGATCACAACCAATAACAAATCATTTCAACTTGTTTATTCTTATCTTATGTTACCATTCTTTCTTTTTATTTATGCATATTTTACTAATCACTCCCCTTTTAAACATTTTTTGTGTGTGTTGCTGACCTATAGTACACATTGGAATGATTTCTTACTTTATTTTGTACAACTAGGCTATATTAAATAGATAAAGGTGTGCTCTCTCTAGCTCTCTCGCGACGGCTTGCATTAAAGAATAATAATAAACATAGGCCTATTTGTAAAGTGGGGGGACACAAACGGGATTTCGAAAAGTGTCACGGTTAAACTCCTTATGAAGTGGTGAGGTGCCGCTCCACATTGCTTTTCTTCCCGACTGCAACACTGTGTGTGTGTGTGTGTGTGTGTGTGTGTGTGTGTGTGTGTGTGTGTGTGTGTGTGTGTGAGAGAGCATATCACATGTGTGTATGAGAGATTTGTACATATGTCTGTAAATTATTTTGGTTTCAGTTGTGTGTGTGTGGGCTGCTGCCTTCGGTGGGCCGCTGGCTCTGGCATAGGTGCGCCGCTGCGCCGGTACCGCCGCCGCAAACACCCGCCGTTGCGAGGCTCCGGCGCTGTGAATGTGCACCGCCGTTGCGAGTCTCCGGCTGTAACAGTCCACTACCGCCCGCGAGGACCCAGGTTTGATTCCCGCCTGAGGTCCCAAAAAATAATAATCTCCCGTTCATCGCGTCCATTCGCGACCCACCTATCACATCTCTGCGCCCCACCAGTGGGGCACGCTCCACACTTTGAGAAACGCTGGTATAGATGAAGGGGGTTACGTACACTGACATATATTTTAGAAAAACTTGATTTGCATGAAAATGACAAGGTAGTAGACAAAAACTCACTCTCCTTGAAGGATTTGTTGTTGATTTTTTTCCCATTGAGCTCAGCTGCATTCAGGAAAAGTGGCTCGCTGTCCACAGTAAATGCACAAACAGACACACATTACATCACATTACACAGCCTGTAGCACTTTGTGGTGGTTTGCATGTTGCATGAAGGGTAAAAGGTCACGTGGGAAGATGATGTGAGCTTCTCTTATCCTCAAAACAAGTCGTAATCATGACATATAAACAAAAAAGACGACACTGAGGTGGTAAGGTTTGGGTGCGCTCTCTACCTGTCGCAGGTTTTTCTTCTCAATCTTGAGCCGACCTTTACTTCTTCCTCCTTGTCAATGCTGCTGTGGGTGCAGAAGAATAATTAAGTGTAAGTAAGACACATTCCAGGAGTCCACAACATATCTTATGACCCAAATTAAGTTTTAACTATACTACGTCAGAGGTATACGTTTTTATCTTGTCCACGAGTAAGCTTATTTGGAGAGCAGTAGGCCATTAAGTCCCAATGGTTGTGGACCCGAAATACGATTTCTCTTTAATCTTTTAGTACCTAAGAAATATCCTAATAGGTCTCAGTAGAAGCAACACATACCTCTGGAAGACTTTCTCGCTACAAATAAAGAAAAACAATTACAAACCCTCCATCTATCCTCCTCCATCAACACAATCAACTCTATAGCTCAATGGAGAAAAATCAATTCCACTTCTTCCAAAAGAATAAGGAGATACATAATGGGAAAATGGGATTGTTCTAATCGTTTGAACACAACTCTTTCCCTTTTTTAAATTTGTATTCATCATGATCGGTGCCTTTTTTCCCTTTAAATTCATTAATTGTTAATTGTGCGGTAATGTGAAAAAGACAGGGTCAACAGTATGATCTACAGTCGTACAGTAAAAGCCGTGAAAGTGTGGGTAACGAATCCACTCAAGTATACAGCCCCCCCTCCTCCTCAACTCTAAATGACTTCCTGTTCACTTAGTAGCATCACATGATTTTCAGATGTGACCTAAGCTAGCCTAAGAACCAAGCTAATCCTTGCAGTGTGGGAACGGAGCCAGACGTACAATGTGGTTCTGTGCACTTTCTCCGGAGCAGACCTCCTCCTGCTATCGGTGTGTGGTCTGTGCTTCCCTGAAACCGCTCCTCGAAGCCCTCTGACCAGAGACCTGAGCTCTGGGGAGGGGCTTCCCTGCTGGAAGACAGAAAGACAATGTCAACCCAGTGCAGTTGTGATGTCTATATTACATAAAAGCTGGTCTGATAAGCTTGTATTTTAAACAGAGGAAACAGCGGATAAAGCATTTCTGTGACAATTAGCAAGAAGTTCATTTATTCTGAAGTCAGTAGTAACATATAAAACTGAATAGGCACTATGACAGTTTAGGACAAAACCACAAATAGTAATAGGTGCTTTTTTTTTTAGATGATTAATATCGAGGTTTTATTGCCTGGCCACAGGAATGTGATGGTGTGCATGTTTTTGATTTAAAGGTTGAGCAGATGTGCTGAGCTTGTGTCTGTGCAGCCAAATAAACAATGAATCACACATTCACTTGATGGGCTGGAACAGTTAGGGATAGGCAGGCAAGATATAAGAAGTTCCTGAGTGTACCGTGATCTGGGCGTTGGAGGCATGCTGGGAGCAGGGTGGAGCAGGGAGTGCAGATGGGGAGTCCAGGACAGGTGGATGTACATTCAGAGCTGTGTTTTGACCTTGGAGCTCCTATTGAAAAGATAACATTGGTTATAAGGAGCTCAGATGTAATGAAGCTCTTAGAGTAAGTCTGATTAGGTCAAACAGATTGTTGTGCTTTTATTTAGGTCTTAATGTGTGTATGTATAAATGTGTCTTTGATTGTGTATACAGTATATAGGGATATACATATTTGCATAGTGCATACATATTTTTATATATATTTGTTTTTGTATTCGGGATTGTGGGAAACGGTTTTTCGATCTCTCTGTCTGTACACACAAACTGAAAGATTGACAATAAGGTTAACTTTGACATGTATGATGAAAAGAAAACAGCACAACATTCGATAAAAGTATGCTTTTTACAAATATAGACATACTTTGTATAAGTGGAAATGCCCTACTCCTTCTCACAAAAAGACATTTGTCTGTAAACAGCCCTACCTTCAAGTCCAGGGCATGTCGGAGTTTCAGACGGAAATAGTCCTGCTCCTGCAGCTGGATGAAATCTTGACAGTCTGCAAAGCTTTCTGACAACTTCGGAAAGATACAGAGCACATGTAACAGTAACAGAGCCAGAACATTGATAGTTAAAAAAAGTTCTTCAGATTGTGTCATATTATTATTAAGCTGGTTATCAGCCCATTTTAAAACCTTCTATAACAAATATTTGAGTATTGTATGCTTTAAGTAAATAGCGGACAGTAAATAGGTGATAGTAAATTAGTGGAAAATAGGGTGGTGAATTGAATGCAAGAACACTCAACCAAGTATGTTTTAGCTACTTATCTGCACTTAGAACTGGAAGCCACAAACAGATCTTTGTTGAAGAATATCACATGTGTAATTTTCCCCTGTAACTTTCAACATGTATTTCAGGTGTGTGTGTAACCATCCTATCACAGCAGATGATTTGGTGGTAATGTAATCACAAAGGGAAAGTGTAGATGAGCCCCACCTTGGTAAGGATGGCCTCCAGCTGGCCGATCCGCTCCCTCAGCTGGTTATCTTTGGAGCGAAGGGCCTCCTGCTCAATGCCAAGTTGTTTCTTCTCCTCCCTGACGAAGGTTAGCTCCTGGAGCTGCCGCTGGTTCTCCAGGCTCTGGTAGCGCTTCTCCTGGACACGATTGGGAGGAGAGTAAACAAATGGTGTTGGCATATCAAAAATGTATTTGATCATGTTTTGGGAAAGAGTTGTCTGCGTAGAAGATTTGGTGTCCAATAAATAAAACCAGAAATATAAAAGATATGCTCAAAAGACTTGACTTTTCTTGGTTTCTAAAATACATTCACAAATAATTTTTTTATTTAACTTGATCAGAGAAGATTAAGTGAATAATCAATAGAAGTGCTGAACATTAAGGCCCAAATCCAAACCACACCCTACCCACTCCCACTCCGTGGCGGGGTGACACTTGCAGTTTAAGGAGGCTCCCTTCTTTCAGAATGAGAGGGTAAATACAGCGACAAGCAAGAAGAGGAAACAGGAAATGCCGTAACTTTTCATAACAATGGTTTCAAATCATCATCATCAATAACAAATAATAACTAATGTCAGGGAATAATTCTGTATACATGTTTACCTTTTGCCCTCTGACGCAGATGCCAAAGCATTTTGTTGTTGTTACCAGTTTATGACCGGGCAACTTTCGATCAGAGATAGTTATTTGTTGTGGGACACCTGGAACACATCCTTCTCGGGGTGTAGATGACCCGAGCCATAAGCGACAACAAATGGGATTCAGTTTCACCAGCTGTTTAGTCTATGTATTGAAGAATGTTGATTATTACACTCTGAACTAATTAAAACCTGGAACTACAGGAGGGTTCTTCAGAATTGATTGTGGCATCTCAACGTGTGGTGGTCAACTCGTGGCCCGTGACATGTCTTGTGAATTCTCCGGCCAAAGCTCCAAATAAACCGTCAGAGTTTGCCATCAAAGCTCCAGCTCTCCTCGTGTCTCTCTGAGTCCTGTTTCCAATTGCTTCAGAAGTTTCCCCCACAAATTGGCGTTGTCGGCAGGATACCAACACATCTTCAGAACTGGTAAGTTTAATTTCAAATCCACATTTGGACATTGCCTTACCAGGGACGGAAGTTCTATACAAGCATACACAGCTCATGTTCGGAGAAACCTTAAAGAAAGGTATCAGTAAAGTGGAACTTCTGTGTGAAAGAAATGTAAAGATTTGTATTGGACTAATCGCCACATTTTAGACCACCCGCCCCCATCACTCTGTGTGACTCCCCAGTAACTGCTGTGGAGTCTTTCCGCTTCCTGGGCACCATCATCGCCCCGGACCTCAAATGGGAGCAGAACATCTGCTCCCTCATCAAAAAAGCACAGCAGAGGATGTTCTTCCTGAGGCAGCTGAAGAAATTCAACCTGCCAAAGACCATGATGATGAACTTCTACACCTCCATCATGGAGTCCATCCTCACCTCCTCCATCACCATCTGGTACGCCATCAAAGCTCAAAGCTCCAGCTCTCCTCGTGTCTCTCCTCCTGACTCCAATTGCTTCAGAAGTTTCCCCCACAACTAACATTAAACTCCAAACATTTGTAATGGTCTTTTTTGTTAAACTCGTTTTGTTTTCAAATCTAATGTTCATATGCTGCTTAGTTTTTGCAAAGAGGTCCCTGTGAATATACAAAACTTGTGTAAGGCACACATTTACCATTTTTTGTAGACTAAACACGGGCATATGATCCTAAGTTTATAAAAACAACGATAAAAAAATAAAAAGTTTGTCGATATTAAATGTTTTATCAGTAAATGTTTGCACGG
>CALSBZ010011455.1:288951-299709 GCA_943591055.1 Gobionotothen gibberifrons
GAAAAATACATCAAATATGAAGAAAAACGATTATGCAATCTAATTTAAAACACCCGCCATCACGGGCCACGGACTCACTTTTAAAATAAAATGTAAATGTTTCTTTTTTTTTTCTTCTGAAAAATTAAAATTAAAATTTTAAGTATCGAAACCGGATCTGATTTCGGTACGGTATACCGTAGCCACCAGTAACCGGTATTTCGGTAATACCTGTATGCATCCCTATTCTGTTATAGGAGGTAGAACCAGTGCTACTTTTCCATATTGTGTTTGTCTAATCTCCAAACCAAGGTGGATCCATATGGCTGGTTAATAATAACTTGTATCAGCCTCATTATCTCTGTGCGTACATTATTGCTCATCATCTTACTGTACATTCTTCCTTACCTGATCTTTGTGGCTGCAGAGGGCTGACTCCAGTTCACCGATCTGACCCTGGTGCAGTGATGTCTGTCTCTCTGCAAGGTTCCTGGGTAAAAAAGGTATGTATTATTTATTTGACACATATACATTTATTTAGAAAATGTATCATTGTCTGATCATTTATTTAAATAGAATGAAAAGGTCACTGATAAAACAGCCACAAAAGGATTTTGGAAAGACACTTACTTTAGCAGCTCTAACTTGACATTCAGGCTGATGCTGTTGTTTTTTGATGAGGTCAGTTTGTCAGTCAACAGCGCCATCTCCTGGCCAAGACTAGATATCAGGCCTTCCATTCTAGGACAGAGAAATGTGAACAATGCGGTCACATGCTATATATAAAATACAATGCTACTCCATTCTCTGTCTCAATCCATACACGGCAGTTCTCCTTTAAATTACCTTTCTTTTTGCTTATGTACTCCACTGCGTCCCTCACTCCCCAGATGGTTAATTGACTGCCAATAACAGAAGAAAATATATTTCAGACATAAAAATATGTGAGTCGAAACATAAAGTAAACTGAACGTGACCTGTAGATGACTTCTATTACTTACTAAAAAAAGTCTCTCCTGTAGCTCCTCTGTCTCATCATTAAAAATCTCAGTAAACCGAGCAGCCGGTGTTGAACTTGTATGGACGTTAGGACTGCTGATTGCATTGTCCCCACGTTGTGTCTCCTGATATAACAGTGAGTACATCTGCTCTACATTTTGTTCCAATGCCTCTACTTTTCTGTTAAGTGCCAACGTCTCATCTTCCGTCTCAAGTAGCTCTTGGTCCTTGGCCCTTTTGATGTTTTGGATCTCTTCCAACATGAACAGCATCTTTTCCATCTGACCAGTGTGTGTCCTTGAATCCTTCAATCTACAAATAAAAAAGATCTGTGGGTCAAAGCAATTTAAACACTTATTTAGAGGAGTACAACTTGATCAGTGTCTTTACCTGATGTCAGACAGGCCGTCCTTCTCCTTCTGGACTTTGTTCAACTTAGTCTGCAGGTTCACGATGGCTTTGTCAAACCTGAACGCCTCTTGTTCTGGTTCATCATGCGTCTGTGTTTGAGAGGGTCAAAGAATACATTATACAGGGAAAGCAGTACCAATAATGAATTCAGACCACATCAAACAATTAGGATTCATGGCTGAAAGAAAATGATGAACCTTGTTGAGCTGCAGGTCAGACAGCTGTTGAAGAGAATTATCTATTGTATTTTCCAACACCTTCTTTCCAGGAGAGCTGATATCCGTTTGGTTTAAAATCTCCAGATCACAGACCAGTGGCTGAATCACTGCCTGCTGCTGAGTTGAAAGAATAGAGGAACCTCCATCGTCTGCCAAAAAAATCAAAAGATGTTTAAAATAAACACTGTGTATGTTGTGAAAGTTAAGGGCTGGTAAAACATGCGTTTGTGATACAACAGGTAGATGTGCTGGGCTCTTGGCTTATGTTTCATACTTTTTTTAATAAATACTATGCTTTCAAATGTTTTTTACCCACACATTTGTATATAAAAAAAAGGTATGAATGTATCTTATGTGGATAAATTGTTATGCTATAAATTGTTATGCTATAATATATATATAATATATAGATGAACTCAGACGATTGTTAAAAAAACATCAGGTAGGATTTTCTGTGAAATGGCAAGATGGGTGGGAAGAGGGAGGGACGGGGTGGCATGGGAAAGGGATTCCCTATATTTTTTCTTTGTCTTTTCTTTTTCTTTGTCTTTTTGTATTGTCTATATTGTCTATATCATTTGTATCTGTATAAATCCCTTTTGTGAGGGCAAAAAAACAAAAAAACAACAATAAGAAGTTGGTCACATTTGTATATCTAGTAGGAGGATTTATATTTTTAGATGAACCTCCAGCTCTACCAAATTGAGTGGTTTTTATTGTGTTGTGAAAGAAATAAGCCCTTGCTTAACACATTATTTGTTCATCTTTTTGGCTGCTGACACATAAGCAACATGTTGTGTGACGCTGCTTGCACTCACACTCATTAAACCTGTAGTTGTGGTTGCTCCTTCCTGGTGAGCTGTGGATGCCAAATGTGCAGCCAAATCTCTCTAAAGTTTCTTTGGTTGCGGTTTCCACCTCTTCCTGAAGCCTCTGGGTTTCTTTGGTGCGCCGTTCAAGCTCCTCACTGTAAAACAAACAAATCAAATCTGAGTTTATAAAGCCCAATATCACAAAACACATTTGTTGCAGTGGACTTTAAAGATTAACAAACATAGATGACAGTGTTAAAAGATAAATACAATTACAAGAAAATATATATTTTTTTAACTAGATAGAACGTGAAATACAAATACAATTGATAAATAATAAAATGAGATAAAATACAAAAAAACTATCAAATGTAAGACTCAGGAGGAAAAACATAGGGTCATCTTAGACATCTCTAACTATAGGCTTTATTAAAAAGGAGGGTCTTCAACACACTCTTAACATTTTGGACACTGTCTGCCTCCCTACTAAAAACAGGAAGTTGGTTCCAGAGAAAGGGAGCTGAACACTCTGACTCCTGATCAAGTTTTGCGGACTCTGGGAACCACTAACAGACCTGCACTCTTGGCGCATAGTGCCCTAGAGGGGACTTAAAGATATCATTAATCAGGATATATGGAGAGTATTACTCGTAGTGATGCCATACCACTGTGGAAACTTCTTTTAAACGTCAAGAAGACAAAAATAAGAAAGACTTTTCAAGGTCAGGTCAGGGTTACAGTATTATTAGTAAAGTGAGAGGTTATTAAAGTGTAACATCACCCCAGGTCTGAGCCCTGTGCTCTGTGACATCTGTGCCACCTCTGGCGAGACGAGGTTAACATTCTTTTTATATACAATTATTTGTACATACAACTATTTTTATATACAACTCTCAGGACATAGTTCCCAACCTGTTGAGCGAGCATTTGTTTTGCAAGGGTCAGGGCTTATTTAAAACAGTAAATGGTGTGTTGATCCGATTTCAAAAGGCAATTTTATAAAAATTGGTAAGAAAATCAATGTTCACACCAGCACTTTCTCTTTTAATACATAAACATATCTTTATTTCACAGCTCAGGAACAACAGTACCTCTTTAATGAAATATCACTTGAGTCATCACTTGGTTTTAGTGTTATTTCCAGTAAATATTATTTTTGTTAAGTTTAAATGATTTGTTTTAGTTTTATTTTGACTACATGTTATGGCGCATTTGTTGTGAGTGACTGTCTTTGAATGACTTGATATAAAGTTAGAAATAGGAGTGTTTACCCTTTGATTGCATGATTTGTAGATCCAATATTAACAGACATTACTATTATTATACTAAAGCAGTGGCTGCTCATGAGTTGGTATTGAGGTTAACATAAAATAGGCTGATGGCTACAAAACAGGAGCTATTTTTAGTAATGCATTAAGGCACAATGGTTGTAACTACCTCAGTTCATCCAGATTCAAGCTGTTAAATCTCAGCCGACGAGGGGCGTCATGGGTCTCTGTAGAGGAAGTTAAACAAATTACTTTAGGAACTGAACTATTCATAACAAGTTCACAAAACTGGAGGTTTAGCAAGTAAGCCAACATAGATTTCACTGGCTTTAGCTTGTTTACTGTAACTTACCAGCTGTTCCTGATGGGTTAACGCCTTGTACAACTTTAGCGCCATTATTGCAAGAAAGTCGAATACTCTGAGGGTCGGGGGACTGAAACCCTGATGACATCTCTTTTCACAATCTCCTCAAAGCTAACATCAACAGCTAGCAAGACAGTGAGTTATCGTTAAGCTATGTTCCATCACCATGGAAACTACATCAGTGGCTAACTACTAGCTAGCTTTATGCTATTGATAATGTGCTGTATCGTGTTAGCGTTAAACCCAAACCTAGTTAACATTGTTTGGCTGTCTATGTTAGTCTTGTATTCCGTTAGGTTAACCTGAAGTTGAAATGATTAGCAAAAGTAACGTTAGCGCCGACACTTTGAAACATTCCGTCAACATCCGCTTCCCCCCTCCCCTCCCCTCCCGTTTGCGTTGTGACGCAAACGTGCACCGGAAAGGCGTTTCCAGCAATGGATGATGGTCATTGTAGTTTATCATTAGATCAGCAGTTGTTTGTTTATTCAGGGCGGACCCTCTTTTTTCTGCAGGGATTCAGGGATCGTTTCTTTTAACATTCACTGCACAACATTGCATCAAAATGGAAACATGAAGTATTAAGAGGTGCAATTCAGTTGCATCGCTTTTATTACCGTGCACGTCTGCGGCTTCTGGGCAAGGTAAGACGACGGTTTGTTGATTTTCGCTAGCAAGCTAGCTTAGGTAATATTGACATATTTTGTGTTTGACATTGAGCGTTTTGGTATTTACAAGTGAACAGCCTTATTCTATTAATTCAGCCTTTTCTGAAATGTGTAACAGTGACCCGTTATGATTGACCTGTTCGTGTTGTTGTTTATCAGACATCTACATTTAATCCAAACTATTGTCAACATTGCTTTTACGACGCTTTTTCGACGCGTATTCCCAATGCAGTAATCAAACCAACGCTTTTATAAGACAACAACCATGTTCTGATTTAAATTAGATCAGGAATGTGTTGTTTTTGGGCGGTTTGGGGAAAATCTTCCAGTGACACCTGACACCAAGTAGGTGTGGTTTAGGAGACACCATTTATAAGCCCTCTCCTCCTCTCTATAACCTGGGAAAACAGTTGTTGGAAACTTTCTCTTGCACTTCAATGCATAACCATTGAAATATGTTTTTGTTTTAGGATGAGGGATCATCAAGCCATTGACAGCTGGCTCCTGAAAGAGTTGAAGGCATGTTGTGCAAAAGAGTACAACTTCCTTCCCAGAGAGGCTGGACTGAAGCTGATGGAGTCGGCTTCCACAGAGGTACCAACTGAACTACTTCTACTTTTTGTGCTGTCTGCGCAGATTTATAAGATTTCAAAAAATATGATATATTCCCAACAATGTCTAATATATTGTGCTTTATTTTTAGAATCACAGTGGAGTGTCTGAAAAATGCAGAACCACCAGAGTGGAAGAACTGTGGGGCCTGACCAGTTTCTTTGGATACAGCGCTCAAACGTTTGTGCAAGCTGTCAATTTGCTTGATAGATTCCTCACCACTATGAAGGTAAGAATAAATTGTTGTTATTTTATTTCATGTGAAGCGCCTTTGAGCGTTAGGAAAAATACTAATCCCATGTATTATTATTATTATGTTTACACCACCAGACACCGAATCAAATCCCTTGTCTGTGTAAACATACCTGGCAATAAACTTGATTCGGATTCTGATTAAATAATTTAACTGTAATGTATTTTTTACAAGTTAAAACTTTGCATGTTTTCATCTCACGCTCACAAAAAAGAAGAAAACACAACAACAATGACCTTGAATCATGGGATGTTGACTCACACTTATCACTGTTGTGTTATGGTGTCAGGTGCAGCCCAAACACTTGCCCTGCATTGGAGTCTGCTGCCTTCACATTGCAGCAAAAATGGTCGAGGAAGAAAGCAATGTCTCACCCACCCATGAACTCATTCGCATCAGCCAAAGCAAGTTCACGGTGTCTGACCTGTGTCGTATGGAGAAGATCATCTCAGAGAAGCTGAGCGTGGAGCCCGAGGCAGTGACAGCTATAACCTTTCTGCATCTCTACTACCCAGCCTTTACATCCCTCTCAGCTGGAAGGTAAGCTTTTCATTTTCTTTTGCTTACTCTTGTTATTATTGCTGATACATTGCTCCAGTTTGCATTGAGTTGGTCAAACACATGCTGCCTTATGAGCTTTTTACTGGCGGATCACATTAGGATTCCCTCTATATTTTAAGGGAGGAGATCCCAAGCATTGGGAGACTGGAAGCCCAGCTAAAAGCCTGCTTATGCCGGCTTGTTTTCTCTAAAGCAAAAGTAAGGATTGATATCCGGAGAACATTTCATAGCATAGCAGACTTCACACTGTGTCATGTGACTTGTGAATTGACTGATTTCCTTCTTCACAGCCATCAGTGCTGGCACTGTCCCTCATTGCTCAAGAGTTCGAAGGCCTCCAGTCCATCGCCTTGTTGAAGATTGTACAGCAATTCCAAAGACACCTAAAGGTATTTAGGATAGGGCTGCCACAACTCATTATCTCCTTAATTAATCACTGATGTTTACGCTGTAAAAAATATCTACATAGTGTAAAATGGCCATCACATCTCCTTATAGACCTTGGTGTCTTAAAATGTCTTGTTTTGTCTGAGAAATAATCTGAAACCACTTGAAAAAATGACTCAAGCAATTTGTTATCCAGCTTTTAGGCCACAAATATTCTATAGATTAATTATAGACTAAATCTATTCACACTTTTTAAAGTTACGCTTTCATTAGGCTTCATAGTGTCTGATGTGAAATCTATATTTTTGATAAATAATCCAACTTCTTTCCTCTATGTTTTTCTGGACTTTTGTGCCCACTGCTGTCAGACTCTTGGATTCAATTTGTTTTCACTATTTTGCATCACATTATGTTAAAAGACATATTTCACAGCATTTGGCTCTCTTATATGACTCATATTTTACAGTGTTTTTCCTTTACTCCATTACTTCTTACAACAATCTTACATCTGCCTTGTATAATAAGTACTTGAGTTTAAATTGCACAATGTGGCATCTCAGTGTCACCGCCTTACCACGTCAACATGTATGTGGGAAAACTGTTGTTGATGACTTTTAAGACTGTTTTCTGTTTGCCGCCTCTCAGATGTTTCCTGTTTTTTTTTTCACAGATCAGTGAAGGCGAGCTTCTCCACTGGAAGGAACTTGTGGCAAAATGCATGACTGAATACCGCTCAAGTGAATGTAACAAACCAGACAACAAAAAGCTTGTTTGGATCGTTTCGCGGAGGACGGCTCAGAATCTTCAAGCCAATCACTTCTCCGTGCCCGGCCTGCCAACGATTCCCGAGGGGAGCTGGGACGAGAGTGAAAGGTTAATATTCCAGTTTTCTTTTTCCCGAATACCAACGCACACATTTTTAAGTTTCATGGAGGCCTCCAATTCATGACTTGGACAAATCACAGCTGCTAACATTAAATATATGTTTGCTGGAAAAGACAGTCTTACCAATCCAAGCCTTAATTTAATTTAATACACACTCTGGCCTTTTTTCAATAGCATTTTTAGACCTTTCATGTAAATAGCCACATGTTTTATACTTCACACTTGAAGTTTGCAACACATGCTTTCTGTTTTTTAAAATGTGTCTCCTAGCCAAAGCCGAAAAAACTCCATAGTTATTTTCTTTAAGGCAGAGCACATATAGCTTTGGAACTGGAGGGTCGCTGGTTCAAGTCCCAGAATGGACCAAATACGGAGTGTGGACTGGTACTTTGAGAGGTCCCAGTTCCCCTCCTTGTTTCTGCCAAACTGCCCTTGAGCAAGGCCCCACACTGCTCCATGGCGAACTGCATACCAACTGCCCACTGCTCCTCAAACTTAAAGTTAAATGCAGAGTCTACATTTGACTGTGCTTTGACGATGAAAAAGTAGATTTGAATTGAATCCTTCATTTCCATTACCCAACATGTTCTGTCTGTTCACTCATTGATTAATCAGCACTCAGTATTAACGGCATATTTTTCTCCCCTAGCGAGGACTCTTGTGAGGACATGAGCTGTGGAGAAGACAGCCCATGCGGCTCGCCAGGAAGTGACGGCGAAGGAGCCTTCTTCTCCCCTGCCTTTCTCAACCGCCAAAAGTGACGAGTCCTCATTGTGAAGTAGTCAGAAGTGTGTTTGTCCCCTGAACTGTATCTGATTTAAGGTGGTCCTCATGTTTCTGAGCAAACCCGTGTTTCACTCGTCATACCACCAAAGGTACGACAAGTGACATGTTTCAATCATTAAGTGCCTGTGTTGATTCAGTTAACTGTCGTTTTCTTTTATGTTATAAAAAACATATCGTATTAATGCAAAATGGAAAATTGCAATATCTTGGCAGCTTGATGGTAATCCGAATGTCTTTTTCCGAGATGTTCTCTTTTGTGTTTGTTTGTGTCCAAGCTGGGCATACTCTAGGAAAAGCAGTGAAGCACAACGGAGAAATAGTGTATATCAGTCATGAGGTACACTCACTGATGAATACCAGCTAGCACATTCTCAAAAAAAAATTCTAACCCGTTTTTATAATCATTACTTTAAATATACACAGTATTCTGCAAGTGTATGTTATGTACACAATCCTAATGTGGCAAATAGACCTTTGTAGTGTGAAAATACCAGACTGTATATGCATGGAATCATAGAATATGTGATTATGAATGATGTTTACCAAAATAAGCTTACTGTAAAAAAAAAAAGTTTAAAAAAATGTATATAACATGTAAAAAAAGAAGGAAAATATTGTATGTTTTGTGAATGCTACATTATGAATGTTGTATTTGATTACGTGTGAGTGTGTTGGAAGGTTCAGAAACAATACTTCCAAATAAAAAAAGCTTTGTATACATGTTTTGCTTCAATTCACTTGATTGTATTTTGAATTGTCAACTGGTGGTGAACTGGAGCATTGCCTTAAATTAATTAAGTGCTCACACTATTATACTGAAGGTGTCATAGGCAGCTTTATCACAACAGAAATGTTTCCTGAATACAATTACAAACCAACATCTGGTACAAAACACATACTCTAGTGACAGGAATGTATTTGAGATCCTATGGTAATTCATGCATGAAACCAGAAGTTATGTGTTAGGCATGTGTTGCAAAAATATGTCAAGTGCAATGTTCGCCTCTGAAATGTAGGAAAGTAGGATTATAGAATATAAATCAAGTAAAGTACCTCAAGTATAGTTGGTTGTTTGCACAAATACACATTCATATATAAAAGTAAGAAAAGTATGAACATTGTCTTAACAAAGAATAAAAGATTAAAAAGAAAGGCTGCTCATGTGGATTAAAATAGGTTTATGTTTTGATATCCTTAATAATGAAGGTCCTTTTTAGATTGTTTTAATATCAATAATGGAGATGGAAGTAGGTTGCTGCTTTGTTATTTCACTAAATATATGAAATACATTTGTTTGAGTAATATTCAGATTAAAGATTACAGGTCACGCCAAAGGATTTGACAGTACGATCTTTCCTCCCTCATCTCCCTTTTTCTCTCACATTCAATTTATTATCATTTCAATATTTGTATGAGAGGGGGTGTAAGAGAGAGAGAGGGGGTGGAGGTGGTGATGATGATGATGATGATGCTGCTGGTGGCAGTGGACGGGGCTTGTCTCTTTTAGCTGGCTGGATGTGTTGACGTGCATTTCTGCTCCATCTCCATGATTAAACCGGCAGCTCGGAGGGGAGTCGCAGCGGAGGGTGAAGCAGCAGCAGCAGCAGAAGCAGAAGAAGCAGAAGAAGGAGCAGTCAGGGGGAATGAGAGCTGATCGAGTCGAGGCATCTTCACCATCATGCACCCGACTCCAACCACCAGCCGTCCATTTTACACGCTTATATGAGCCCAGGAGCGCCAGTTTGTCTGTGTCCTGCAGACAGCCAGTGTGCAGAAGACCCTCAGGTGACAAGATAGGCCAACGCCTCGCTGCAGCTACATACAGGGAATGAAAACGCTCCCAAGATGGTCCGCATCGCCAAGGCCCTGGGTTTGGTTATTCTGTGCGTCGCCGTGCTCATACTGTCGCTCATCAGCTATGTGTCTCTCCGAAAAGACAGCCTCTTTGCCTCCTCTAATTTCATTGGAGGCCCGAGGATTATGTTCCACGCAGGATTTAGGTGAGTAGTTTTTGTTGATGTGATGCAGATAATTATTGTTGGGGTAAAATATAAACACCGAGGCCTTGTGTTGACGATTCAACCTGAATGTGATGCACTTACAAGCGCACCCCACCACTTTCCCTTCAATTTGGTTAAAAAATACCTTCTGTCGATCAGACAGTGAGCTGTCCGAGGTGCTGATGTTGTTTCCCTGGGCGATGCATGTCGTGATATACAGTGAAGTAAAGTACTTGCACTGTAAACGTTTGCATCATCAGCAGCTCCACATCCTGTGCTCAAAAATACTTTTACTCAATTACCGTGCTCGGGGGTTATTTTGAGTCACACGCACTTCATTTGTATGTTTATTTATAGTATAATACTGTTTCTTTTTACCCTGCTACATTTATTGGACAGTTGTTCTGACTTTTTAGGTTGAATTCCATTACATAACCATAACAGATTACAGTGGTGGAAAGTAACATGTATCATTTTGAGGTACTAGTACTTGAGTATTTCCATTCCATGGGCCGTATTCACAAAGGATCTTAAGGCTAAAAGTAGCTCCTAACT
>CALSBZ010011455.1:307014-328625 GCA_943591055.1 Gobionotothen gibberifrons
CACACACACACACACACACACACACACACACACACACACACACACACACACACACTCACATACACGTACAAACATACATATATATACCACTTCAAATGTTGTTGTTCAATCTTTTTTTTATTCTACATGTTATTTGACATTCCAACAATAAGCCATACATTCATGGACAGTGCGTTGTCATTTGAATACAGAATTTTAGAAAGTGGTATTGACCTACATTAGGTTCTGTGACATTTAAAAATATCTTCCAACAAGACTACCATTAGCAAGTCCACAGCCATACTAGCGGCTACATTTGAGTCATTGAACTTCCAAAAAAATAAATACCCAAAATGCAGCGTTTTCATACATTTATTTGAGTTTGGCACCAATTGAGCAAGGACCATTCTAGAGGATATTTTATTATTTAAAATATATCTTAAAGGCAGTACGTTGGGTTAAAGATCACAGGGTATTTATTTGTCTGTCAATTACAATTTTAGTTCTATGAAGCGAATGTCTCAATGCATGAGAGTCACAAAGTGGGGCTAAGGTTGCTCCAGCTCTACGTAAATTCATTTCTCAGTTTGTCCTAATCAACTAATAGCTAGTTTAAAAACTCAGGAAGAAGGCCAAAAAAAGTAGCCCCCCATAAAACTAATTTTGTTTTGCTTTTTACACGTTTTTTGTACAATTTAAACAAACGAGGTCTATGTATCCTTTAAAACCCAATATCTTTGCTAATAAATACTTTAAAATGTTTTAGGGGGTCAAAAAACTGACAATCCTGTGTAAACGTTGGTATGACTATTGTCATATGCATTGCCTACATAGAAGACAACATAATGCAGAAATAAGTATGTTTTTAAGTAAGGCTAGTAATATTAATGCAGTTTAACACTGCAGATTGTCAAATGTCCGATCATGCTAATCTAGCATGTTTTTCGGTCCTTAAGTCTGACTTTCCTGGCATATCGTTTTGTAATTTGAGGTATTTGATCAAGTTTACATTTTAACACAGTTTAGATGTGTCAAATTCAATACTATCTTTTTTACTGCTTAATTCAAACTGATGTTTGTTAGCAAGCTAACGTTAGCTTTGTCAGTTGGTTCAGTTGAAGTTAGCCTGCACATGCAGTTAAATCAGCATATAGAAGTAGTATTTTATATCAAAGACAACACATGCATACTTGTTTGAAGCTCATGTGTTTGAAATGATCAAAAAGGCTAAGTTTGAATTTACGAACAGCTGCAACCAGCTCCAGAAAACAAAGCTGTTGAATCATTGAAAAATGGAGACACAATTTTACAATTCTTACCAATAACAGGGCAGAACATTTAAAGTTAATCCAGAGGGTACCAGACCATCTTGTGACCTAAATTGCGGCACTAGCGTAGCAATTATATATAGAAAAATAAATCATTTTGGACAGTTTTAAAAAAAATAACAACTAGGGAACTTAAAGTTTACCACTAATCCAAATATATCTATAGATCAAGAGGAAAATACACTATTTGTTACATATCTTTAGCTGGAGGGGGGTTAATCATCCATCACCATATCATTCCAATATTTGTGACATAAAACAAGGAATTTTGTGAATGTTATATGACTTAAGTGCATCTCGTATAAAGAGCATGATCCATTTAAATGACATTGCATGTGAGGCACTAACAAATCTTTTAGGCTAGTTTTATACAACCTTTTTGAAGATTGTTTTGAGGGTAACAATGTAGTTATTTGCCATTGTTTGTACTCCTGACGGTGTATTCCTCAAGGATAACACCAGTGTCTTTGTATAAGATACTTCCGAAGGCTAAAGAAAGAACCCTAATATATTTTACATGGGACCAAAACCTATAGATAAACTTAAAAATGAACAAACTTAATTTTTTGTAACTCTAGATACTCTTGGGTTCTCAAAAACAGTGTTCCCTGTCATGCTTCACTGATGCAGACATGGGGGGTGGGTTAAAGCTGGCCACATGACTCGTCTCATGACTCTACAATGTGGTCCTGGTTGCAAACCCTGGCTGAGACTGAGGTTTAGAACATCGAGCTACGCAGTCATTCATACTTCCAGATGTGTGCTTTTGTGCTCATTTAGATATAGTATGTGAGGCATTTGCTTGGTATGCTGTCATACACATAGAGTTCCTTTTGCTGTCTCATTTTGGCAAGTAAAACATTTCAGATGACCTTTGTGTCTCCAAATAACAGTGCAGTAACAAACATGAAACCACATATCGGATGATAATGTTTGAACTTTAGCTGCATTTTATTGATGTCATTTATGTCTACATTAAAGGATATTTTCTGTAGACCCTTCATAAGAAATGTTTACACCAAAGACGAAGTGTTCAAAGAGGAAATGTTTGGCTGGATAAGGATTGATTTGGGATTAAGGAAGCCGAATGACAATTAACAAGTATTATTGTAACAGAAATAGAGTTTCCTTTTTATGGTGTTGAATTTGATGTTGAATATCATTTGAATAACAATGATTTCAAACTTTTTGTTTCTTGGCTTCAGCCAAAGTAATGTGGTGGAATTTATTTGTGACTCCATGAATGTCCTAGACAGATTTGTTTGAAAAATCCACTGACATGAATGCAGGACATTTTTAAGTTTCTCTCTTTATTTAATTAAAATCAATGTGTAGAATGTGTGTAAACAATAACAATGCTAACAAGGTCTGCGAGGATTGTATTTCCAGTCAGATTAGCAGTTTATCTTTGTGTGCATTACATTTAAACGACAAGACAGTGACATGTACATAAACATAAAATGTCTTTATTCCAAACGCAGCACTATACAGGTTTTCGTTCCAACAACCCTTTAACATTCTTGTACTTGTGTTTGATCTGCATGGCAAATATGTTCCATAATGCATAGAAAAGCTTGGCTGCTTATGTACATGTCGTATACAATTCATAAATCATATAAATGACTTAGCTATCTTGGTTGTTCTAACAAAAACAATCATCCATATAAGAAATGTAACCATGTTTTAAATGTTTTTGGATTATACTCCATGATAAATATACGTTATGTGCCTGCATATTCTTCCATCAATGCCTCAATGTGTCAAATAAAAACTTTTTTTTGTCTCTGATATGACCCATTTTAATACAATAATTGACTGTTTTTCAACTGGTGTCTCTAAAACATCCCAGTTTTATAACAATACCTGTACATTCTTACAGTTCCTAGGGTCTTGTATTCCCCTCACAGACTGTGAATAAACAACATCACACAGCCATTTTTAAGAGGGGAATTCGCATTGTCACAACAATATTGGGCCCACATTTTTATTTTTAAGATCTTAAAAGATCCCGGCCTCACCTATCAGGCACCCAAGTTAGGCTTTAGAAAACAGCAGCATTTTGAAAATATTGTTATTTGGGGCAAACGTGAGAAGAGTGTCTACTGGTGGTAGCATCAGCAGGCACACGTCCTCCTCACAGGAGCCTCCTCCACCTCATGGCTGTTGATGGGGCTGCCGTTGGGTTCAGAGCTGGGGCCTCCGGGAATGCTCTGCTCCATCCTCTTCATCACCAGATCCAGCAGCGTGGTCACTGCCTGGTCAACATCATCACCTGTCATTGCACTCGTCTCAAAATAGGGGATGCTGACGAGAACGGAGAGAGAGATTAATGTGGAGAGAGGATTTTAGTGTGTTGCTGCTGCTGACTGAGTTGAGTAGTTCAAGTTGAGTAGTTCAAACTAAAAAGTATTCTCAATGTACTTAATGGGGCAAATAAGTAATTGGCCCGGAACAAAGAAAATAGTATCCCAAACTTCTGAAAAGGCCTTTAATTTATACAACTTGATGGATTTGATTTAAAAGCACCTCAACTTGTTAAAATATCTTTCAATGTAGATTTTACATTACTATACATTTTGTATCACCATTTTCTTTCTTTGTACGGATTATTGACATTTAATAAATAGGGAGGTATCTTCTTAAGCCATTTTTGGCTTTTAACCTCTCCTATACAAACTCATGATCCTCAAACTTGTATCTTATGACCCATTGCTGGGGCCCTGACCCAAACACTGGGAAACTACTGTGCTCAATACAATTACACAACCCTAGGAGGAAGATCCATGTTAAAAAGAGCTCACTGCCACCATCCTGTGGTGTGCTGGTGAGAGAACTAACAAGAGGGGGCTGCAACACCCCCATCTGCGAGGCTCCCCCCCCCCCCTTTATAATGAGTATAAAGTGGCTCAAAATCTATCTTTTCTTTGAAATAATATATGTTTTTTCTCCAATGGAGTCAGAATCTTATTCTTTTGTGCTTTTAAACATAATCACCAAAGCAAATGTAGACAGAAAGTATTACTATATATTTATACTTTACAGAACCCCACCACAGCCCTTAAAATGTTCTGTAACTAGAACACTATAGTGCTGTTTGCAAAGCCTCACCCGTATCTGTCTGCCAGGTCTCTGGCCTGTCTTCCGTGAACGTCCCTCAAATCCCGGAGGTCTGCCTTAGTGCCCACCAACACGATGTCTGGACTATCACAGTACGCGTTGGCCTGTAGCTGACCTGAACCAACACAGAGGAAGTCCTTTTACACCCATGTAATGCAAATAGACACACATGAGCTTCAAACTCTCTTGACTTTCTCAACTCTCTAAAGTCTGTGACAACAACAGAGAGAACATTGATCCAAAAGAGTATTTATCTGAAGCAAAGCAGTGATGCTGAGATGACACATACTCATCCAGTTCCTGACGTTTAGGAAACTTTGCTGACTGGTCAAGTCGAACATCAGCAGGAAGCCCATGGCGTCCCTGAAGAAAGCTGTGGTGAGGCTGCGGAACCTGGAAAAAGATTAGTTTCACAGTATGAAGCTACCATGTGGAGATTTGATCCACCGTTAGGTCAAGATAGAAATACCTCACCATCTGTTGGAGGGTTTGTCTTGACATTTTTCTACAGACATTCATGGAGGGTGAATCCTACTGATTTTGGTGGTACCCTGGCTTCTCTAGCGCCACCAGCAGGTTGACACGTTCAGTTTATTCCGAAATTGAATCCACATCTATCATATAGCAAATTAGATACATCCTACCAACTTTGGCGACCCCACAACTGTTCCTTTGAAGTTTGACAGCCCAATGGGGTTGAGATTTCTAGTTTTTAAGTCAAATGTCTTAACAGCTTTTTTACCTCAGGCTAGTGATTCAGTCTCAATGTATAATAAAGCCAAGCAGTCCTTTCTATAAGGCTCTGCTATATCTATAACATATGTTGTTTATGTTCCTAGAAGCACTGCTGTGTGTGTCTCCCTATCTCTTTCTGTTAACTCAGGCTTATTGAAACTTGCCCATCAGCAGCCCTGGCAAACTCTCCGTCTTCTTGGTGTTGGTGCCTTTTTACAATTAATGAAACATTTTTTTCCGATGTTGTTTTATTATTACATTACATGTCACTTGTTATGTATTGCCTATCTGTCTGTTCCAGTAAACGTTTTTGGGGGGTTTCTCTGTATTCAAAGCAAGGGTTGAAAAGGAAGAGGGTGTTGTATCTTTTACAGATGGAGAAACTGTATAATATTTGGCTATTTTATTAAATATGAACAAAAGAGTTTGAGGGTCAATTAGGCTCTAATCTAAAAGGCAGACACATTTTCAGCATGCAAACATGTTCTAGAAACACAAAATGGTGACATAAGTGTCACCATGCAAATGTCCATCACATCCAATACTTTGTTATCCACTACCAGCTAAACTAATGACATGCCCCTCAGCCTGAACTGCAGTTTGTGTCGAGTTGGATAATGTTTGAATGCTAATATGCTAAACTGAACTATGTTAGTATGTAGTCCAAGGTCCACACTCACAGAGCTGATAGCATAGCATTAGACTGTTTTTGTGATTATAGCATTTTTCAAATAATTCTGAAGGTAGCCTATAAGGTCCTTGCTTTCATTCCATTTAAATGAACACGTCCTAATGTAAAATATATAGTAAACATCCAGGTTAAGTTTACCTCTCTTGTCCCGCCGTGTCCCAAAGCTGAATGTGGACTTTGAAGTTCCTCTCAGATGTCCCATCAGCACCTTTCCCAGTGTACATCTGAACCAAAGCAGGGAGAACATCTTTTGACTCGGTTACATATTATTTGATATGAAGAAACATGCTTGTATGCATCACTTATAGGCATCACTCACCACTCTCTTTTCCCTGAAGTCAATGCCCACTGTGGTGGTGAACTTGCGGTTGAACTTCTGGTCGGTGTACCTGTAGAGGAAGGTGGTCTTCCCCACCCCTGAGTCCCCGAGTGCCAGCAGCTTGATCAGATAGTCATAGTCCCAGTCAGCCATTGTGCAGCTGAGTGCCTAACCTGCCACAGAAGTGAACTCACAGTACACTGCTATAATGATTTGATGGATCATGTAACATAAGAGATGAGAGAAAGCTGGCATAAGTCAACATTTCCAGGTTGAGTAAACTAGAACAGGAAGGTGAAATAGTTCCACTTAAACTGCATTGTTCAGTCCGAGGGTTCAGGACATCACACAGGATTAATGCAAGACGTCATACCTCCACACTCATTAGGCTCTGATCAGAGAGGGGTGAGCACATGACCAGGGCTAGCTTCCACATGAGCAGTCAAATGTTTTGCCATTTTTCTCAGACTTTGCTTGGTAAAAAAAACAGGGGCCTGTTTAGCAGACAGAACTCCTTTGATTGACTTTAAGAGCCACAGTCAGACTGCTAAACGGTGCGTGTCACCACTGAAGTCACCGCAATGCTTTGGTTACACTTTCAGCTCAGAGGCAGAGAAAAATAGCATTTATTTCCTTCAGTTTATTCAACATTTCAATTTGCAAAGGAGCATTCAGAAAATATATGGTTAACTGATATTTCAACACCACAGTGGTGAAAATGGATACTATGACATTTGGAGTTATTTCCCATGTACATGTATTCTTTGAATCAGATGAGCGAGGAGAGGCTGAGTAATCAACACCATAACCTGCAGAAACAACAGTCCCTGTCTTTATCTGACAGAACCTTATCAAAACGATTTTCCTCAAATACCCATTGAGACAAATAAAGCTACCTTAAAATGACAAAAAAGTAATATACCTTACCAGTCTATCTGTAGGTAGTGCCAAGGCCCATTCAGATATCACTCAACTCGTCGTGACAGAATAAAATATCCACTATCATGATGCTATGGCACATCCTGAACCTTTCCCCCTTCTTACATGTGATCCAGGGAGGAGTCTCAGAGCAGCAGGAACTCAGCGAGGCTGCACTCACAGACCTTGTGTTTTCTGGTATTTCTCATGAAAGGGGGGAAAAAAGGGCTCTTTGAAAACTCGATGTGGACGATATAAGCCTCTGTGGATTTCAGCGGAAATCGTCCAACCAAGGAACGAGGGCCCCCACCTCCAGAGGCTAAGCCATCCCTAAGTAATCCTGCTTCTATAAACAATGGGAAAATACAAAAACAAGACTTCATTTGGGTGCCCTTATAATTTTGAAAAGGACCTTTATCCATGTTTGCAGATTGTCACATAATAAGATTACGTTAGGTAAAATGAGATTAACATTCATTAACTGTGTAATGATATGCTGTTGTGGGTCTTACTGTGTATTATTTTTGCTATGATTTTTTTACTTAAAGAAATACTGTACGTAATTTTGATATATTATCTTTAATGCGTCTGAAATTATTGACATGAAACTTGTGTTTAGTTTTAATTTACAGTGGTATTACTTTTGAACAAATAGAAATATATATTTTAACAGAACATGACAAAATAGATCACAAGAGATGACTCATAAGTTACCTTACGCAGAAGTAACTAGTCCCTCTCTAACTGGGTTTGAAATACTTGAACAGATTGTTTGCCTGACTGCCTTTGCCTGCAGCCTTTCCGTCTTTGGTCGTCAGGCTCCTTCCTGGTTTCTTGGATGAGGGCGTCTTCAACACCGGCTTCTTTTGCTTCCATTCAGACATCAACTCCCTCTGAACATCCGGCGGAAGCTCCGAAAACACCTTAGGGTCCACATTTCCAGGAAAATCGCAGTCAGAAGACCGGGCAAATGACGCTCTCCCTTCTTCCATGACGTTCTCTACTGTGCCCGCAGGCCTCTGGTGATTCACGGTGGTTGGCCTATCAGATGAACCTAATTTGTTCAAAGCCTCTTTTATGTCTTTTTGCGAGTCATTAAACGACTCTTGTGTTGTGCAGGGGCAATCAACAAGAGCTGATGAGTTCACTGAAGTACCTGGGTGAGAGTTTGTGTAGGCAGGGGATAACAGCTCCTTCTGGATTTCCACAGGGAGAAGCCTGAACACTTCAGGGTCAAAATGTGGGGGCAATTGATGTGTCCCTGGTACATCTAGTTCTTCACTGGGTGACATCGCTGTGCTGCAGGATACTCTCTGAGTGTCTTCTACGGCAACAATAGGGCTCTGTTTTATTTTAGTCCCGTGTAATGCTGCCTCAGAGCTACGAGACCTTTTAGTGGTTACTGTCTTTTTTGAGGTAGGTTGAGTAATCACGCTGTGTGTGCTAACCGGATGATCCAAGCAGTGACTACCCCCGTTCTGAGAGGTGGAATCCTAATGGAGAATCAAAAAAGAGGAGCTGATTTATTTCAGGAATTTCAAAGTACTGACACACCATTTCTGAGAAGAGGAAATCCCGTAAGAATCATGTACAGTGTGAAATGTAAGAATTTTGAAGATCTTTTTAGTACCACATAAATGCAGTTTATTAACTGCATACCGCTTAAAGTGGACCTATCATGCTATATTTGAATAATATATTGTAGGGCCATACCTATATAAAACATGTCTGTGAAGTTTTCTTTTCAAAATACCAAACAGATCATGCATTTTAGCCATGCCTCATTTCGCTCTCTTTGCTCTTTTCCAGCCCTGTTTTCACAAGGGCTGATTCTGTGGCAAATGAGCTGCAGCTGACCACGCCCCCCTGCAAAGGAGGGGGGCGAGGCACGAGCGTCATGTTACCATGCTGTTACCATGCTGTTACCATGCTGTTACCATGCTGTTACCATGCTGTTACCATGCCATGCAACCCCACATTCCCCTGATAGGTGGAGAGTTGCCCATATAGGTGGAGCACCCCGTTTATGACGTCAGAACAATTTCAAATCTGTATCAGTCTGTATCAGATCCGTTGCAGCCCCGTTGCAGCCCCGTTTTTAGAGATTTGGGTTTGGAGGAAAAGAGAGAGAGTTATAGGTCCCCTTTAAAGTATGAATGTGTGTTGGAAACCAGTAGGGAGGGCCTGGAATGTTTATATCAAAAAAGGTAAGGAAGGAATAAATCCCGAATTCAATGCTTTCTAGAAAAGGTTTTAAGTCCTCCAGATACCATAATGGTAATTATGTTATCAGTATTTAGAAGAAAGATAATACAGGATTATTCACTGTGCTACCTGGCTTTGTGATGAGCAGATTTGTTGTGTTTTTCCGGGTGACGTGCTTTGTGTGAAGAAGGATGTTATCGAGCCCTTTCCGCTGACGGCAGCCCCCTTGGTCTGCAGGTTGCTGAAGCAAACGTTAAGTAGGGTGAGGTGGAAGGCGGCGCTGCTGTCCACCATCTTGTGGAAGAGCTTCATGGCCAGAGGGAGCAGCAGGACCACAGCATCTTCACTGCTCTCTGTAGAAACATTACAGACAAAATATTTATATTCAGGCTTTTGAAATAAGTCTGTAGTCATATTTTAATGATGTCATCTCCCTAAAATAACAAAAGAAAATCGTTTTTTGTGGTTATATAAGTGTAATGTAGTCCCTTAATTGTCTAGTGGGAACAAAGCATTTTTTGTAAGTTTTTGTGTTTCTCTTATTTTCTTACGACACTATAATGATTGGCTGTCAATAAGAAAATATGAAGACCATCTATTTATATCTTTTTTTATTTTGAGAAAGGGGCAGGTAATATTAATTTATTTTCTTCTCCCTGCTTCTTTGCGGGTTTGGTGTGTTTACAGAGACATGTTAAGTAAATAATTGTTATACATTGAGTTTGTGCATACCATGAAGGGAACAAAAATAATAATAAATGAAATGAAGAATAATGAAATGGTGTTGTTACCAGGCTGCTTAACTACCCCTGAAATACAGGTATGTGTGTTTCTCTTTGTGTACATTAAGAGGGAGAGCAGTGTTTTGACTGCAGTTCAAATCAGTTTTTTTAAAGGCCCTACCCCAACCAATTGATAGGAATGTGCAAAAATACCAGCTTTAAACAGAATGAATAGAAATAAAAAAAATATTGATCAAATATTGTTTTCGATTTTGAATGTCAATGTAATGAATGAGACTTTAAACTATTCCATACAGCCATACTGCTTTATATGCTTTCAGGTATTTTTTAAAGTGAGTGGAGGCCCTAATAAAGTTTCTCCATGTGCCATTCTGAGCTCTTGCAGTCCTTCATGGAGCTGGAGCTTACCGGAGGGGATCTTCTGTCCAACGTGGTTTGGGATCGGACACTGCCGACTCTCCCGGTTGAACCACTTATTAGTGGCAGAGTATTTACGGATGGTCAGCCTGAAGGTTTGAGGCTGCCTGCCATCATTCCGCATCCTAGTTTTGAAAAAGATGATACAAGTTTAGATTCATTGGCTTTGAGCAAATAATCAAAAAAAATGACAAGTATCTCACCTCTCCACCAGATTGCTCAGGAGTTCTTGAGTCTTTTCCAAAACTTCTTTAGTTGATGATATCTTCTTGAAAGAGTCCTCATCACTAAGAGACTGAAACAGGAAAAGGATACTCATTAAGGTAAACTAAGGTGAAACATTTATATACTTTTTTTTCTTTTTTGGGATTTCCAGACCTACCTGAGGGGCCCCAGTAGGGGTGACAGGTGACTCATCTACTCCTAGGGCCAGATTCTTTAAGCGCTGAGCGCTGGGAGCTCCAAACTCTCTCGCCAAATCATTCAATGGGAAGAGCTGAAGGTCTTTCACGCTGGCCAATCCCAGGGCTTGAAGTCTCTTAGAAGTTTGATAACCCACCCCTAAAAAATATGTATAGTTTTAGTCCAAATGCAACCAATTAAAATCCTCTAAAATAAATTCTCGCATACATCTTGGGCCTTTCAGAAATGTAATCTTAAACAATAGCATCTCTAACGGTTCTATTTTACATTTTCATCTCTTAAATGATCTACAAGAATTGCAAAAATCGTAGTCATCCTTTTTTTATCTATCAAATTATATTCACTATATGGAAACTTTTAATAGCTTTTCCTATTGGCTTGCTTTTCTTTCTATTGGTATATTTCTATGTGTTGTTTTTCTCTATTTGATTTTTTGTAGTTTACTTGATGTCAGTGAAAATGATGGTTTCCCCTGAATAATATCTTAAATATATATAAAGGTTAAATATAGATGTATTGATGAGTAATTCGTTTTTACACTTAAGTGGAAAATCTATACCTGGTATGTTACGGAGACTGCTCAGGGAGCCCATAATGTCATCAATGTTCTCTGTCAGCAGGGTGGTCTGCTGATTGGGTTTGAAGGTGCCACACACCAGTTTGGCCAGTAGTTTGTTGGTGGCGATGCCAGCGCAGCCAGTGAGTCCCAGTTTGCCTTTGATGTCTTCTCTAATCTCTGCTGCAATGTGTGAACCTAAAGCCAACCTTGGGTGATCCTGGGCTTCAAGTTCTGCACCTGGGCAGGAAAAGAAACACAGAATTACATCTGTGGGTGTAAAAACCTACAATTCTTCATGAGAATACAAAAGTAAACGTTTCACGAGGTGAAGAAACTGAGAGTGCAATGCAAATAATTTAATGTATTTTTTGGCTTTTTCACTACTCATTTCCTGGTTTCAAAGAGCCAGATGTATACGATGTAATGAGGTGGAAAATCTTGAGTCAATACTGGACTTGGGATTCTTGGGGTAAGTACCGATTGTGGTATTTGTTCAGTAAATACAAACACATTTTGAACAAGACATTTACACACTAGAGAAACAAAAGATGACTTACTAGTATGGTTGTAGACGTGCCCTTTAAATGAAAAGTTGTTAGGCTCTGGTGTCTCTGCTAGCCTTCTTTCTACCATCTTTGTAATGTCTACAAAGTTTTCATCAAATCCAAGCCTCTCTACCAGTGGACAGTAGGACATGAGCAGCTCTGAACGAAGACAAGAGAAAAACAAGGTAAATATGAACAGACAATAAAAATGATGCAAGCTAAAATATAAAATAGCATAGAACAATTATCAGATAATAGAGTGAGCTTGTTAAAATGCCCATTTGAACCACAAAAGAATGTATCCAACTCGTTTTAATCTCACTCAATTATTTTACACCACTTAACAGCCATAGACCAACATGAGAAATGAATATGGGGCATGAGTTTAAGTGTGTTCTGTGTTGGATTATAGCCTACTCTTAATACTAAACACAGTATTTCATATTTAGATTACAGCTTTATTTGGGGGAAATCGTGCCTACCTGTCAGTTTATAGGACATTTCTCTGTAGTGTGTCAGGTCTTCTCCTTTAACCAACACTAGCTGAGGACATTTCTCCTTTGCGTCAGTCACAGACATCAGCTTGGAGACCCCCAGATCTCTTGCTACATAGTTACAGGTGACTATGATGTATTTCTGCTGAATACCTGATGATTAAGATATGTTATTGAAGCACAATGCGAGAGTGTATTCTTCCACCACAGAGGATCTTTTGTAGTGAATCTGTTTACCTAAAGGAACCTCTCTCAGTGCAGGGTTTCTGATCATTTCCACCTGAGCATAGAAGCAGTCCAAGTCAAAATGCAAAATGACTCTGTGTGCAGGCGTTGGTCCTGATGTCCTATTGAGACTTGGATCTGAAACAAGACATTAGTCATACACAATTCACCATTTAACACACATAGATAGGTGTGAAACAGAGACGTTTTTTTGTATGCATGTTAAAAAGCTAAATGAAAGCGGAAATAAACTGCAGTTAGCCAAACAGTATCCCTTTACCAGAAGCAGCAGCGGGAATGAGTGGGATTGAATCCACGAAACTGTATTTCCACTCGGTGTCATCCTCTTCCTTTTCATCCTCGCTGTTAGCCATTTTATACAACTCAAATGGTGTGCGTCTTGTGGATTAAATAGGTGGTTGTGGTTGGTTGCGACCTTATATATACAGTCTATGGTTGCGACCTGGAAAGTGCACCAAAACAATGAAAATACTTGTTCATGTTAGTCCCAGATCAGTTCTGTTCAGTAGCGCCATTGGCGGGTTTGCGGCGAAACAAGGAACTACAAAACAGCCTTGAAATGTATTATATTCGAGTAGGCCTCCTCAATTAATTGTACTCTAATAAAAATAATATTAACAGGAATAATAATACAACTGTACCCTAACAGTGCAGTATAGAGCACACGTGACCCTGTATGAGGATTATACATACAATACAGCCGGTCCGGCCAAATATTTATGACATTTTACTCCACAAAAGTATACATATTCAGGGACAGAACCTTATACAGTCTATGGACAGAACACCTTTTATTTCGCATCTGGAAATATATATTTTAGGGGATTTTCGCGCCCTGACCGGTGCCTACAGTATATAACGGAGGCTGGTGTCACCCAGCTTCAGTAGGAACCTGCACCTGTTGACGGCTCATTAGTCACGGACTGTTTGTTGCGTATCGAGAAGAAGTGTTGTGTTTGCTGATGTTTCCCTCGTCTGGTCTTTTTGCTGATATAAACTGTCCATTCTCAAAACGTGGGCTTTGTGAGCGACCACACTGTTTGTACAAACATGCCACGGAACTGCGGGATAAGTTTGGTGCCAAGTCTGCCAACTATAAATCATCGATAGTTGATTTTGCAGGTCAGTGGTTTAAGCTAATGTTATCCTAGCAACATGTGCAGGTGTGCATTAGCCCGTTGTCTTTGCCTGTTGCGTTTTTACAATTGCAAAGTAATTGAACTGTAAAGTGGGTTGAATAATGATGTGCTTTTTAAAGGTTTAAACTAGTAACTTTTAAAGATGACTCAACTTAATTGTCTAATGTTAATTACGTTCCTAAAATAAGGGTTAGAAATGTACTTGAACACTGTGGCCACTCTTGTTCCCTGTATTTTTATTTGTAAATGTTATCAATTTTCACACATTTATCTTTAACTCTGAAAGAGCTCTGTATTATTTACCAACATGTCAACAATGCTAATTGTTGACATGTTGGTGCTAATGCTAAGTCCTATAATTTCCCTTTTGTACAGGAGTTCAAAATGGCTATGCAGTGAATGATGAGACCAAAGATGACTGCCTCCAAGAGCTGGAGAGGATCAACAAGGAGATTGAAACTGTAAGGCATGAGGTAGAGCTGGAGCAAAAGCGACTGTCACGCTACCAGACCGTACAGGCAGTCAGCAAAAACACTGCTACTCTTTCCACGCCTGAGACTGCAGGTAAACTTAAAGGTAAAGGTACCTGTGGGCGATCTTCATACACAACCTTTACAAAAACGTACTCCCGAGAACGGAAGTACGTAGTTGACAATTCAAAACCAAGGACTGATTTGGAGTATGACCCTCTGTCCAACTTTTCTGCTGGCATACGGTCCTACAGCTCAGCAGATAAAGGGAAAAATGGACAAGGTTTGAAAAGGGCAAGAAATGCTGTTCCTTGTGACCAAAATAAACCAGTTTTATGTCAGCCTGAGCCTTCCTGCTCGCCTTCTCCAGAGCCCCTTGATGACTGTAATGAAGACAGCGTCCTGATTATCGATATTCCTCCCTCGCCTGACAAAAAAAGAGTGAGAGCTCAACAATCTGGTGATTCTGTTGCTGGCAAATACCTCAAGGAAGAAGCAGACAAATTGGAGGTTAAAAAAACACATACTTTACCTCTAAACCCTGAGGCGTGCAAAGTAACATCTCAACCCGCATCAAAGATAAAAGGAAATAGACTTTCTAGTAACTGTGTAGCTGAAAACACGAAAAGTCGTATTAATGTTTATGCGAACAAAGAATGTGAAAATATACCAGTTGATGGGAGTGTGGTTGAGTTAACTGGCTTTTCAGAAGACCTGCGATGTGAAACTCAGGAAATGACTCACTTTCAGGCTGCAGAAGAAGTATTTGAGAAAATGACTGGACCTGCAAATCCTACCAACTTAGACCAGCAAGTTAACGACTGGAACAATCTGGTGTTTGAAAAGGAAGAAAACACGTTTCAGTTTGAATTTCCTCAGTGTGAGCTCCCCAATTTTGCTGATAAAATGATTCTACTGCAGTCGCATAATTTTTCACCAGATAATTCACTTTTTTATAATGCTCCAGATGCTAATTCAGGCTCTCTGTGTACGCAACAAACTAAGCACGCCCAGGCAGCAGCAGAGCAGCCTGCTCAGAACAGGGTTAGTTATCAGCCAGGACAGATGCAGGGTCAAGCTGCTGCACCTGAAAACTACCTGGAGCCAGCAGAGCCCACTTCAGACCATGGCAACGGTCAAGCTTGGCATGAGTCATCAGCATCAAATATGATCACTGGAGCTGAATCGGCATTCCCATCCAATGAACAGCTTTTGGTAAAAGAAAAGACTGTGGGGGTAATACTCATTAGATCTAGCTCTGACGATGAACTGAACTATTCGGATGTGGAGCTGTCGGACAGTGACCCAATGGAGGAATGCTACAGGATCTTCATGGAGGCCAACGAGAATAATGGAAATGAGGAGCAGCCCGATGTATCTGTATGTATGCTGTTGTCACTCCAGAACCAAGATAAAGAAATGTCTCCCACAGTATAAAACTATTTTCCGTCACCCTGTCATTTTTAGGTTGGAGCTATGGAAGAAGAGAAGACGAAGTTAGATGTCAAACAACAAGCATTGCCAGGAAAGAAGAGGCTGGCTCATGAAGCCAAACGTATAGAGGTACTTGCGCATGCCATGGCTGATGTTGGGGGAGGCACTCCTGAACTGGAGGGGAATACTTTAACAAAAGCTAAAAAGATGAACTCAAACAAAATAGTATAAGATTCAGCAAACATTTAATATTGTAATATATTTTTCTCGTAGGCTCATTTCTATCTCAAACGAGTATTCTGGAAATTATAAACGTTTACCATATGAAAATTAAGATATCATTTATGTAAATTCCCTATTACTGATCAAACTAATCAAGATATCCGCACATGGCCATTCAAAAATATTTAGATTTGTGTACATTACCCCTTTTGACATAACAAACATATATGTGTAGCATCATTTTTTGATTCACCTGATTTGTTCAGCAGCCAGCGAGTAAGAGCAGACCTCAACCCCAGGTGCTGGTTCCCCTGCGTGGGCCTGCGGTGTCAGGATTTGCCCCCCAGCCCTCCATCACCCCTGAGATCCAGCAGGTACAGCAGAGAGCCTCCATGCTGACGGCGTCAGTTAAAGGTGTTCAGCCTTTGGTTCACTCCAACTATCAGAGGAGGCTAGAGACCCAGGTTGCACCTTTGCATTCAATGCAAACACCTGAGAACCTGCAGCCTGCTCCTGTGCAAAATAGTAAGTATCATCAGCTGTGGAGGACGGGTTTGATTACGTTCTTTTCTTTTTACTGTTGAAAGATTACCATTTAAACGTCAACATCAGATGGTTTCCATATAAAAAAAGTTAAATAAAATGTAGGGAAAACTATTCACTTAATTTCTAAAGTTGAAGCCTTTTAAATGTTATTACTCCTGTGCTCTTATGGGCATGTTAGAATATATATGCTTTTCCATCCACCTGTTTTTCCAGGTTTCTTTGTTTCTCACGGTTTGAAGTCCCATTAGTCCACTTTAAAGGATGTCTTGTTGTGCCCTTCGGTAATTGTTTTCAGACTAGAGAATTGGCGCCACCTACTGCTTATCTTAATAATGCAATTCCTAATGATCACATAATGTTAGCTGATGGAAACAAGCATTCATTCACATTTGCTTTTACTGATTTCGCCGACATTGGGTTTAGATAAGATGGAACTACATTTATCCCCGTAGTGACATTCAGGCGTTTATAGCAGCAACAGTGACTGATTTGAATGAAAACCTTGCAATAGACATTTTACCAGTATAACATCTTGAGACATGCTATTTCACTACTGCATGAAGATCAAGCAGTATTTAATTTCTGGGGGTTTTTTGTGTGCAAAATCTTGAGTAAAATAGTTATCCTGTTAAAGCAGCTTTGCCCAGTGCATAACATCTGCATGTGTTTTTTCTTTTTGTGTTATTCCACAGCTTACATGAACTACATATCTTTGGGAACGGCTGTGATCGGAGTGGGCAACAACTTTCACTTGATCCTCCCAGAAGGCACCTTTCCTCTGCCTGTCACTTCCAGTTCCAGCCAAGTTACTTCAGTGCTAACCCCAATCAGTCATTTGCCTACAAGCTATGGCGCTGTGAGACACATGTACCATCTACCTGCAGTAACCCCCATGCAAAGATACCGCACAACAGCACCTGTGCTCATCCCTGCGCCGGCACGTAAACCTTCACTGACCTCTGCCTTTGCAGCAACGCTTTCAAGTCCAGCCGCTTCCACTACCTCTCAAACTGCTATCCATGCTGGCCTTAAGGTGATGTATGCAAAGCAGCATTTGTTGGGTCTGAACTGAAGAATTGAACTAAACTTGTCTTATGTCAGTTGGCCATGTTTCACCTTTTTAAATATACTATAATGAATGTATCCTTTAAAGCTGGTGCCTACTAAGCGTAAGATGAAGCAGCAGTGCGAGACGGTCAAAGTTCCCCATGACACCCGACAACGTTATGTCAACTTGTTCACAGAGGAGTTCCTCAAGACAACAGCCAATGTTAATGATGCCTTTGAAAAGGTGAGCTTGTGCCACCATATGTCAAATTCCCTTTCGCAGTTTACATTTGAATTTCTATCCCTTTTGTGGGTTATAGGCACTTGCTGAAGAGAAGGCGGTGTATAATCGCAGTATGAACAAACTCAAATATATGAGTGTTGCTGTAAATGCACTGAAGAAGCTGAAGAACCAAGTTGCCGTTGCTGATAAAGGTGAGCATTTTTGCGAACCCATTTATAACCGTGAAACCGTCATAAAATGTCAAAGCTATATTTTAGTTATATTAAACCCTTTTTTCTGGTGCAGATGAAAATGAAGTTAACAGCCAAAAATCCAAAGGCAACTTTCCCCTTAATCTGAAGTTTAAAGGAAACGGTAAGAATTTCTTTTTATTATTTAATTGCATTTTTCAAATATTTCGACAGCTTCTCAGAGAATGTATTTTTCATGCAGATGATGCGGCATTGTATGAGAGCTTGAAGGAATATGTTTTGTCTGAGGAAAAGCTGGTTGAGAGCAACTTTCCTGTCCAGCACCCAGAGAAACCTGGCTGTGCTGTTCTTTTTGCTGACAACAAGAAAGGCCACGCAGACCGTAAGTGAAATCAAAGCACAACTTGATGCTATTCTCATATTGTACCACTAGAGGGCACAAGATACCTGTGCGGTATTTGCCATGAGGGGTTATTTGCTCTGCACACTTTACTGATCGGTTGTGTTTGTTAAAGCCCTCAAGAGGATCTGCTGCCGATGTGGTGCTACGTACTCTGTGAGCCAAACAGGCAAGCACATTCGTAAGGAGGAGTGTAACTACCACTATGGGAAAGGAGTTACAAAGAAAGGTGAGTTTACTGTAGTTTAATGCTCTGAAAAACATTGTAAATGTTACTTTACAGGTTACACCAACAGATGATTGTACACACTTTGATGTCACTAGTGCCAGGTGGAGTTGAGACGCGCTACAGCTGTTGTGAGGGAGTCATGGGAGCACCTGGATGTCAGGTGTTTAAGGTAAGAACAAAAGGTGGATTGGGAGATTATTCCATAACTTGATACCCCCTAAAACATCCCAAAATGAATTGGCAGGTAAATGTCTGACATTTGTATTTTGTCTTCACCAGCTGCATGTCCATGACTTCATCAGCATGGATGGGTTTGTGTCGACCGTCCCCAGATGTCCCTCAGATACGAGCTGTCCTGGGGTCTACTCCTTGGATTGTGAAATGGTAATCGGCTTTTTTTTAAATCTCCATTTGATTACCAAAGACATTTGTGGACTTTTCACAATAGCAATATGACCACAGACATTCTTACAACAAATGTAAATGAACATGTTTTGCTGTTTGAATGTATAGCTGGTGTTGAGTCAGTATTGGGGGGAAAAACAATGTATGTTGTGCTCATTGTTCTCCTCAGTGTTATACCATTCATGGCCTGGAGCTGTCCAGAGTGACTGTAGTCAACTGTAAGCTGCAAGTTGTCTATGATGCCTTCGTCAGACCTGATTATGAAGTCATTGACTATAACACCAGGTAATGTTAAAAGATACTTGGCTTTGTTTTCTTCTTTAAAATATTTTGTAAAACTAATATGGAAACTGGCAAGAACCAACCCAACTGGTTCTTAAATGAGCAAATATATACATATGCAGTTAAAGCAAATGGTCTTGCCATGGAGACTGGACATTATCATTATACATTTTAAAAAGATGCAAGGTTCAACTACTGTTCAATGTATTGTAATTGGAAAAGAATAGTAAAACTGTATTGTGTTTTTTATATTTAATTGGCAACCTCTATTAGAAGCCTGTGTGACACTTTACTTGTAAAGGTTTTCAGGCATCAGTGAAGAAGATCTTAAAGGGAACCACACCTCCCTCAGAGAGGTGCAGGAGACCTTATTGAGCTTCATCAGCACAGACACCATTCTTATTGGACACAGCATGGAAACAGACCACTATGCCTTGAAGGTGACTTCTATAACTTTGTTCCAACATTATTGGTCTTCTTTGGCACGTAATCTTCCACAACATGTCGTATTTGTAATCCTGACAAACCAGTGAAGTCCATGATTTTTAAAACAAAGCTGAAACTAAGCAAAGCCAGTCATATTCATTAAGATCACATGCTATGCTCCAAGAAATTTCCCTTCATAGAGCCCTTTTTAATGTCACTTCATAGTATCCCTTTGCTTATTTCATGCTGATGTATATTCATTTCACTGCCATGCCACATTTTCAAAGCATGAAGTTCAAAGGCCAATAGTGCATTTTTAATGGAAACTTAGTGTTTGGATTATTGATAACTTCAATGTAGAGGGTGTTTTTTGTTATAAAGAGTTACCTTATGAGAACTATTCAAACTCTGAATATACTGTTACCTGTTAAGGGAAAGTCTCATTAATCATGTCTGACCAGCTGCACCAGAGGAAGTGTGGCCACAAGTTGGAACAGGTTTATACTGTATATTCAATAACTTGTAGTTAGCTTTCAACATTATATTACGCTTAGGTCAAAGGTCTGAAAGTCTGTTAATTTTTCATCAGGTATACTATTTGTTTCAACTATTATACAACTGGTTTGACTTTGAATCACCATCAGTGGAACAAAGAGACCCAGTAATAAAAGCCTCAGATATTTCCCTTTTTGCTGTAGTTGCTCCATGGGACGGTGGTAGACACATCAGTGGTCTTCCCACATCGTCTGGGCCCCCCTCACAAGCTGACCCTCAACAAACTCACCGCTGATTACCTCAGGAGAATCATCCAAGAGAGTGGTGGGTCATCATGGATAACCACAGCCACCACACAAATCACTGTTTTATGTCTACTCAATTTAAATTTGACCTCGTTTTTTTTTAAATATGGGAAAAAAACGTAATATAAATAAAGATTGGCAAATGATGATAAAACATTTGAGTGTAAAGAATATCAAAATGTGTGTAATTGCAACAGTTTCATGTTTTTAAATGGCTAATGCGTGTGTTGGTAATATGTACGTTTATTAAAATACGTTGTGTTCATGTTTCTCCCAGTTTGTGGCCATGACACTGCAGATGATGCTGCTGCCTGCATGGAGCTTATGTTATGGAGGGTCAAAGAAGATGGAAAATTCAAAAAATGATGGAAATAAACCATGATAATCGCCACACTTTTCATACATGAATAATAAAACGCATGCTGTCATGCAAGTATATGTCACATCTATTTTGTTCTAAAAACATTGGAGGGTTGTTTTTGTTCTTTGTTTACATCACTTGATTTATGTTAGTTACAGTATTTTCTGTATGTTACATTTTGATTTGCAGCCCATGTATCCATGCCTGTATACATAATTGTGAAATCCTGTGGGATGGGGTGTCATCAATATTTTCCAAGTAAAGGCACATAATGAAATCAGTTTGTGTGATATTTCTTTTTTTTTTTTAAAGAAGCTCTCAATAGCCAATGGGCATTCACCATTTGATATCTAATTAGCCTCAGGTGTGCTATTACAAATAAGAGCACACCTGTATGCAATTAAAGTCATTACTAGTGATTTAAATACATGGTATTTGTCTATGTGAAGGCTAAGATTGTATTGATTTGTTACAGACTATGCTGACTTGAATTCATTGAAATGTATAGATCAACACATGGCACATAGGAGTGTCATTACTATGCTTAAAACTGATTTGAATTGTTTTACTCTTTTCAATGTATTGCTTTAATTTCTGATGTCTTCATTCTTCTTCAGCCACAAATAAATCCATTGTGGAACATAAAAAGAAACTAGTGAACCCATGTTTATGCCATGACCATTTCCTTTTTTACCA
>CALSBZ010011549.1:0-16454 GCA_943591055.1 Gobionotothen gibberifrons
CCAGCTTCCACCTGTAGGCTCGGGGGATAGTTATCTAATCATCACTCAATGTTCTTTGTAAATCTGTGGAGTGATGAGGCCTGAGCCTAGACGCCAAACTCAAACTATATGCTGCTATAATAAATATATTATTAAGAACACGTGAGTTGTCTGACTGAACTAGCATTGTGATCCATGTTTATTCATTTCTGTATATTTTTTTGAAAATCTAGTGTATTAATCATTTTCCTTCACATTTATTCACTGGTGTCTCTAACCTGCAAGTTGCTCTTTAAAGCTGCTGCTGTGTTATTTAAGTTATTTTTGCTCAAGCATTTTACAAACTGTCTCTTTTCTCCCCTCAGCTGTTAGCTGCAGTACCAGTAATTGCAACCTACCAAGAATAAACAGCAGCCAGAGATCCTCAAGTAAGATTTCTTAAGTTTTATCCATTCTCAATGTCCTATGTGGTATTGCTATGCAAACAGTGAAAGGATATGGAAATCATCAAGAGGTGGCTAAAATATGTTTTTCTGCTGACCCTGTCCAGAGCAGTACATTGCTTTGCTTCCAGGTGGTTGCTCCTGTCTGCATCTCCAAGCTCGGGGCATACCGGCCATCAGTGGCGGACTGGCCATCGGGACGAATCCCGATGGGCCGCTCGGCCCACTTCGGTACCGGCAGGGGCGGACTGGCCATCTGTAGAATCACCAAACGGCCGGGTCGGTTTGCTGTTTTTAAACGGCATCATTGAAGTTGCGCTGACAGGCGACAGAGGTCCACCGTTTCCAAGTCCGCCCCTGCCGGCCATCATCTACTCTAGGTAATACACTGACTATTAGGGATGCACCGAATATTCGGCCACCGAAAATTATCGGCCGAAAATGGTTAAAAAGGCCCTTTCGGCTTTCAGCCGCGACCATGCTCGCGGCTGGCTCACAGCCAACATGTCTGCCGCTTGGAGATATTTCTAAATATCAGAGAAAGAGGCGCGGATTGTGATTTGTAAAACGTGTTCAGCTGACACTTCTCGAGGGGGTGTAACTGCAAAGACTTTCACCACTTGAAATCAAAACACCCGGACAAATATGCGGAGTATGATCAAATCACTAGCGCACAGGAAAAAAAAGTCCTTCCCAGCACCCCGACTCCTTCTGCGGCGGACCTTTTTGAAAAGGTTCCTTTTCCTTAATAAGTAGACAAGGCTGGCTTATCATAGGCTTATCATAAGCTTATCTAGTTCTACATGTCTACTCTATACCCACTTTCCTGAACAATTTTCATTGTGAGTTATAATTCACCATCTCAGGTTATCATTAGGGGGAAATGACAGCAGCACAGTGTTCAATATATTGTACTTTCGGTATCTAAATGATACAATGTTGTTTACATTGCTCATGAGGACAGACCACCTTATTTGCAGATTCTTGAAATTGTATTTAATTTAATTTGTAATTGATTGTGGATTTTGTATCCAGTTTTCACTTTATGTAGCTTATCTTTATACAATGTTTACTACTTTGCTTATGAGGACAGACAGCCTTATTTACAGATTCTTGAAATTCAATTGTAATTTCATTTGTAAATAGTTACATTCATGTGGATTTATCCAGTTTGCACATTTGTATGCATGCACTTATAGGTGCATTTGTTGTTGTTGAAGGCCTGGCTGTTACAGTCTTTATTTACACTATTTTGTTGTAGGCCTACTGGCCTAGATGTTTATGCAGTTTTAAAGCACCTTGGCTTTGTTCTGAATGCACTTTGTTGTAGTTATCCTACAGAGAAAAGAAAATGCACTTGACTTGGAATTAATATACTGAATGCATTCAAAAGTGCTGAATAAATGTTTTATGGACCCATAATAGTGATTATTATTTAACATTACATTACATTTCATTTAGCTGACGCTTTTATCCAAAGCGACTTACAATTACCGATTACAAGGACATTCTCCCTGGAGTAACTAAGGGCCAAGTGCCTTACTCAAGGGCACACTAGTGGTGGTGTTCCTGGCGGGAGTTAAGTTTTGCCATAATCATGTATTTTTCCATAATCAGGTAGCTGAACAACATTGGTAAAACATGTATACATTATATATATATATATATATATATTTCTATTAATCATTTTCGGCCTTTCGGCATTCGGTTTTCGGCCAACTGTTTCCTATTTTCGGTATCGGTTTCGGCCAAGAATTTCCCATTCGGTGCAACCCTACTGACTATAGATAAGTACTGTACCTTTTATAAAACCCCACTTTAAACACCCAAACTATCCCTTTATGATGTGACATTTTCTACACTGTTAACATTAGGAAACACTTAAGAAAGAAAAGAAAACTGCAGGAGCTGATCATTCCTAAAATACAATTGGCCATATGATCACCAACAACAATCTGCACTAAATATTTTTCGGATTTATAAATGTTTTGCGACTTTTTCCTTTGTGTACCTTAAGGGAGTTCTCCCCTGACAGCTGGACACTACATGATAGCAGAGGACCAGACCATCGTCAGTGGCAGTGTCCTGAATGTTGTCGACGCCCTGATGTCTGCAGCATATTCAGGCATGAAAATCACTCACCTTTCGGCGAAATTCGCCGTTTTGAAACCAAAATAGGTGACCTACGTGAATCGTGTAGATTCGATGAGAAAATATTTAAGGGGGGGGGGGGTAGGTTCAGAGGTGACGAGTGGAAGACGAGACCCAATCACTGCCGCTGCGTACCGTTACGGACTGCGATCAACTCAGCCGTCTCTCACGTTCGCTTGGTCAAATCAGCAGCTCTTCATTTCTGAGTGCGCGATTAATAGCGCCTTTACGGTAATCACTGTAACTGCGGTCAACTCAGCCGTCTCTCGCATTTGCTTGGTCAAATGAGCAGTGCTTCATTTTTCAGTGCGCGATTAATAGCGTCTTTACGGTAATCGCCGAGAAGCGGCGCTGACGGTAGTACAAGAGCTTATGCCATATTTGATAAATCAATCAATGATATTTGATGAGGGATAAAATGATTTTTTACCATAAGTTCTGAGTGAAAGTGGTACTGCTGGACAGAGTACTACTTGGACTACTCCCACAAGTACAATCAAGTACTTTTATCGTGTACTTTTTTAGTAATACCCTGTAAAACTCTCCTGGGGAGAGTGAGGCGAGAACGTCTGGCAGTCATTCTGGTAGTGCGTCGGGGGTCCGTGGTACTCAGAGATGACACAGATGAAGGTGGGCCAGCCCTGGGCGGTCCCCCAGTTCTGGGGGGCGATGTCTCAAGAGGCAGGTGCAATCGGGGCGTTACCCACACTCGGCCAGCCTCCCCAGGCTGAGACAGGGTGGATTGTCTGACAGTGTTATTCAGTCTATCCAGGCAGCTAGAGCTGGATCCACCACAGCCTATTACAGGCCAAAGTGGCTAGGATTCCAGCGATGGGGTGAGGAGCGGAAAATAGAGCCCCTATCTTGTGAGCTAGGCTCTATTTTATCCTTCTTACAGTTGCTGGTGGACAGAGGGCTTGCGCATTCAACAGTGAAGGTGTATGCAGCAGCCATCTCGTCCTGCCAGGAGGGATTTGACGGCAGGTCAGCCTTTAGTCAACCACTGATGTCGCGGTTTTTACAGGGGGTCAGGAGGCGGCGCCCAGTAGTGCACGCCTCCGCCCCGCAGTGGGACCTGCCCCTAGTCCTCGAGGCTCTGGCTCCGCGGCCGTTTTGAGCCTCTGGAGCTCTCCTCTCTGAAAGCATTGTCGTGGAAAACAGCTTTGCTTCTTGCCTTAACGTCAGCCAAAAGGGTGTCCGAGTTAACTGCTCTGTCGGTGCACCCGAGTTATTTATTGATTCGGGGTGACCGGAACAGTTGGCATCTGGCATCTGACCCCTTCCCCGGACGTAATGCGCCTTCGCTGTTCTCGGGACCTCCGAGGGTCCCGGGATGGGCGAGGGGCGCGCTGGGCCCTTACAGGGCTGGAGGGGGGCAGCCCTCCACACTTTAGTCCACACACACTCTGCACGGGGTCAGTGTTTGAGTGTGGGGCAGGGGCACTGTCACTCTCCCTGCGAGCCTTAGGGACTCAGGGAGATGGGTGCACAGTGAGCCCATACAGGGCTGGGGGTTCCCCATCACTGTTTTTTGGGCACACCTTCTGCGAGGTAAGCGCGGCAGGATGTGCTCTGTCAGCCGCAGCCCAAACTTCTCCACGGTCATGACCGGGTTAAAGGAGAATGTGGGGCAGCAGCTGCTGACCAGAAAGGCCGGTCAGGGACAGTAGGGTGGAATGTTGTTATTGGACGACAGTGCGTACATTTATCGTGGCTCCGCCCTCTACTGGACTCTATGGGTACAGTGGGCCTGTGAGAGATATAACGTCGGGTTACGTATTGTAACCCTTGTTATATTAACACAGGCGGAGCCCTCTACTCGGGGCACTGTCTGTCCTATTCCGCTCGCTGAAGAGAGGTGTAGGATGACAGTCAGGAGGCGAGGCCTCCTTTTATACGGTGTGATGCGCACGCATTCAGGTAGGCCCGCCTATGGCCGGCCACGTCTATAAGAGTTTTCAGTGGGAGAATGCTCGCAGGATAAGGTAGTACCCATAGAGTCCAGTAGAGGGCTCCGCCTGTGTTAATATAACAAGGGTTACAATACGTAACCCGACGTTTCTACCTCAATTTCCATACGTTCAGTGGCTTGCACACGCTGTTCTGGACACTTTTGTAACACCCGATCGCAACTTTTTACGGATGCTCCGCTTCCGAACTGTCCACCCTGCTACACCTGCTAATGTTGCTCACCGTTTACGCACAGCTGATAACTACAGGTACTACAGGTGACGCGCTCCATTTCCGGGAAAATTTAAACTCTTTTCTCGTGACAATTAGTAACTTATTTTTGAAGCCCTGAACTGTACAGCACCGCCAAAACGATCACAGGTGGACTGCTATACCACCGGTTCCGAGGCACTGTGATTCGTGCGGGATCCTCGAACAAACTGGACCACCGTGGTTAGTGCTCTGCGGCAGCTAGCGACCTGCTAAACCTGGTGTGGCTAGCCTTTAGCCTGGATCCGGGCGGGTAGGTCGCTGAAGAGCTATAATGCTATGATCCTCTACAGCCGGGACACTATATAGGACCACCGAACGTGAGCCCAGCCTGCCCTTCGGTACAGAGTAAGGACGTGCCAAGAGGGAACCCAAAGGAGGCTAACGTAGCTGCTAACAGGAGCTAACTGGAGTTAGCGTCAAACTCACGGTAACCAAGCAACCATGCCGCCGAGAGGAGAGGACAACGTCAGCCTGTCACAGGTGCGTGAACTGTTAAAACAACAACAGGATGTATACGGGCAGCTACTAACGCAGCAAGAAAACAATTTTAAAAGTTTCATCCAAATCTTGGTTGATTCCACCAACAAGAGAATGGATGATATGAATAGGGAGGCTCAGGACCTTAAGAACAGTCTACAGTTCTCCCAAAAAGAAGTGGATGAACTAAAAGAGACTTGTAAGGAGTTGAAGAAGAAGAGCCAAGAAGCACGCACAGACATTAGTACTGTGCGTGAATCTGTTATGACAATGAGTGGAACATCAGACTATCTAGAGGGCCAATCGAAACGCAATAACTTAATTATTGATGGAATCCCAGAGTCTCAAGGGGAGAATTGGGAGGAATCGGAGTACAAGGTCCGGGAGCTGCTCAGAACAGAACTACAGATGGATGAGGAGAGGATCGAGGTGGAGAGGGCACATCGAATGGGAAACGGCAGGGGCGCAGACAAGCCTAGGCAGATTGTTGTGAAGTTCCTGCGTTTCAAGGACAAGACGGCTGTGATGGGGAGACGAAACAGGTTGAAAGGAACGCACATCTTCCTCAACGAGGATTATCCTGAAGCGGTACGCCAGAAGAGAAAGGAACTCATCCCTGCCATGAAGGCCGAAAGGAGCAAAGGGAACATTGCTTACATTAGGTACGACAGACTAATTGTTCATCCTCCGCAAACCCCCACCCATCCCCCGATCCCCCCCTCCCAAAGGGCTGAGAGAATGGACTCACGCCACTCATCTCAGAGGACTGAGAAAAGGGACTAAAGAGACAGAAGGGGTTCGTAGCTTGGTACATGCATATACACACACACAAACATGCACTTTAGCATCAGGACTGTAATGGACATTGTGCTTAATTTGCTGTTAGTCTATCTCTATTTATGTCAGTGAAAGCTAAACTACCTAAGAAAGGGCTAAAGATCGCTCACTTGAATATCTGCAGCCTTAGAAATAAGGTTCAGTGTGTTCAGGATATGTTGATATCAAATAATATTCATATTTTGGCCATCTCTGAAACTCACTTAGATGACTCGTTTGAGGACGGTGCAATATCAATACAGGGGTACAATTTTTACAGAAAGGATAGAAACTGCAATGGGGGAGGAGTGGCTTTTTATGTACAAAGTCACATTCCTGTGAAGTATAGGGAGGATTTGATGTTAAGTGAGGTAGAGATGGTATGGCTGCAGGTTCACCTGCCCCATTTAAAACCTATGTTGCTGGGATGTTGCTATAGACCACCAAGCTCTGATAGTAATTATCTAGATAAATTGTGTGAAATGATTGAGAAGGCATGTGATGAAAACAGGGAGATATATTTATTGGGTGACGTGAATATTGACTTTCTGTCATCAGACTGTTCATTGAAAAACAAATTGATGACGGTAACAAGTGCATGTAACCTAGATCAGATGATCAATCAACCAACCAGGGTAATTACCAATAGCTCAGGAGTAACATCATCCAAATGCATTGATCACATATACACAAACGCAAGTGAACTGTGCTCAAAAGCGGTATCGGTACCAATTGGCTTCAGTGATCATAACCTTGTAGCAATATGTAGGAAAGCCAAAGTTCCAAAAGCAGGACCGAAAATAGTGCTGAAGAGATCATATAAAGGGTTTTGCTGTGATTCATATGTGGAGGAAAGGGAGTATGTTGGTCTAATGTTTTTAAAGAGAGTGACCCAAATGTGGCACTGGATGTTTTCATGACATTTTTGTTACCAGTAATGGATAAACATGCACCTGTTAAGAAGTTAACCGTTAAAACAGTAAAGGCACCATGGATCGACGAGGAGCTAAAGAAATGTATGGCTGATAGAGACAGAACAAAAAGGGCAGCAATGAATTCCGGCAATCATTCTGAGTGGCAGTTATATTGCAAAATAAGAAATAATGTGACAAAACTGAACAGAAAGAAGAAGAAAATGTATTATGAGATTAAGATAAATGATATAAAGCATGATGGAAAAAAGCTCTGGGGTACCTTGAATACCATCATGGGTAGGAAAAACAACTCAACACCATCCTTTATAGAATCAGAGGGGGCATACATCACTAGACCACTAGATATTGCAAATTATTTTAATAACTATTTCATTGATAAAGTGGATAAGCTAAGGCAGGGAATGCCAAAATCTAGCTGCGAATCGTCCTATGTGAATATTAGAGAACGTATTATGACAAATAAAAATTGCACCTTTGAGCTGGGTAAAGTTAGGACAGAAGAGGTGGAAAAGTTATTGTTGGCAATCAATAATGATAAACCACCAGGTATTGATAACTTAGATGGTCAGCTATTAAAGAATGCTGCCAAGTTCATTGCTGCACCCATCTGTCATATTTTTAACATGAGTCTGGAAGGTACATGCCCGCAAATCTGGAAAGTAGCTAAAGTTATTCCACTCCCTAAAAATTCAAAGAATGCCTTCACTGGCTCTAACAGCAGACCAATAAGCCTGTCACCTGTTCTAAACAAACTACTAGAAAAAATTGTATTCAATCAAATACAATGCTATTTTTCTGTTAACAGTTTGATGAGTGAGTATCAACATGTGTATAGAGAGGGTCACTCAACAGCCACAGCACTAACACAAATGACAGATCAATGGATGAAAGAGATTGATGTGAAGAAAATGGTGGGAGCAGTACTATTAGATTATAGCGCTGCCTTTGATTTGATCGATCATAGAATTTTACTTGACAAATTGGAGTGCTATGGTTTTGCCCCAAAGGCGATACCATGGCTGGAAAGCTATCTATATAACAGAACTCAAAGTGTATACTTTAATGGCAGTATCTCTAGTGCTAGATGTGTTGCAAGTGGAATTCCACAAGGAAGTTCACTAGGTCCTTTACTCTTCTCAATCTTTACAAATGATTTTCCATTGGCTCTTGAAAAAGCACAAGTCTCTATGTACTCGGATGACACGACAATATATACACAGGCTCCCACAATCGGTGAGATAACTGATATTTTGAACAAAGAACTGAAAACAGTAATGGAATGGGTGACCAGCAACAAATTAGTGCTCAACATTCAAAAAACAAAAAGTATTGTATTTGGCACAAATTACGTACTAAGGTCTAAACCGCAGTTGAATCTGATGCTGAATAATGTAGAGGTTGAGCAGGTGGAGGAAACAAAGCTCCTGGGACTCATCCTAGTGAACAATTTATCATGGACGAAACACATAGATTCAGTGGTGGCAAAGATGGGGAGGAATATATCTGTCATCAAGAGGTGCTCAGTGTTTTTACCACCGCAACTGACAAAACAAGTCATTGAGACTCTAGTCCTTTCACAACTGGACTACTGCTCAATGATCTGGTCAGGGGCAAACAAGAGGGACCTGGGAAAGCTGCAACTGGTTCAAAACAGAGCAGCTCGGCTTGCCCTTAGGTGTACACCAAGACATAATGTAAACAAAATGCATGTCAAGCTCTCCTGGACATTAGTCACGGAGAGGCTGATGGTATCACTCCTTGTCTTTTTGCGAAACATAAATGAGCTGAAACATCCAACCTGTCTATATAAGCAACTTACACCTAGCTCTAAAATCCATACATATAAAACGAGACATGCCACAAGAGGTTGCTATCAAATCCCTAAAGCCAAAACAGAGTCTATGAAGAGCACAGTGCTGTATAGAGCCATGGCTGCATGGAACACACTGCCAGATCAGATTTCTAAAGAAACAACTAAAGCAAGCTTCAAAAGACGATTGAAGACGCATCTAGAAGCCCAAAGATTGTAAATTAAATTACACAAGCAGCATTATGGTAAACATACAGCAGCACACCGATTCATATAGGTTTTTTTAAACACATGCAGGAATATGGCACTTTCGCTAACACAGACACACACACAGCATTTCACAGTTATGATTAGGATTGTATTTGTTTAGTTTGTTTTTACTCTAAAAGAAGCGAAGGGAGACATTTGTAAAATCTTTCCAAGGAAATGGGGAATCAGAAAATAAGCTGTATGTGATGGTTGATATGAAAGTCACTGTTTGAAGGAAAAATTGACGCCGTACACGATTTGTATCATTGTCTTGTAATGTACTGTTGAATGTCATGTTTTATGTTATTTGTGGACCCCAGGAAGATTAGCTGTTGTTATGCACCAGCTAATGGGGATCCTAATAAACTCATAAACTCATAAACCTGCTCCTGCTTCAGGGCTAACGCTATCGCTAACGTTAGTGGCTCCATCTGACGACAAGCCAGATTCTCCGTCTCATTTTCCCGTTTTGAGTCCCGATTCTGCTTCATCTGTATCACCTGCTTAGCTGCTGTTTGATTTTGTTCTGCCGTACAAGACACAACAACGGTCCTCTCCACCCAGCCAGTCTGACGGTGATCAGAAGCTAGCCTAGTTCTACCTGCTCAGGCTAGCCTGCTCTGGCCACCACCGGTGCTCCTCTGCGGCAAACATCTTCAACTTCCACCATCTCTCCTCAGTGCTGTCCGTCATTGAGTCGCTTCCTGGACAGGCTGCCTGCTATCCTGGTTCATCTGTACTCTAGGCTGATAGCGCATTCTCCCGGCCGATCTGCGGCCACAGCTAACGCTGTGCTAACGTTAGCATCATACCATCGTGATGCTTCGTTACTCCGCCTCGCAACTTTTTAGGATCAACCACTTCACTACACCATAGACATATGTCTGTCAGTCATTGAATACCTCGGGCTATTACGAGTTGGCAGACCCAGGTATGTCCATAGAGGTTCCAAACGTGGGTTTGTTTACACCGGCTCAGCTGACACTATCCCAACTGTGTGGTCCCGGCGCCCCGTCACCGCCCACTTACGTCATCATAACAAACCACACGTGTGCAGTGTTAACCTGAAGCCCTTGGCCTGTGTTGATGGCATCACTGTTTTACCAGCCATTGCACCATCACTTTCAGGAACATCAAGTCAGTGAGTGCACCTGCCCTACACACCATGGTAGCATCCCATATTGCCCCCTATCCCCCTAATACCCCTGTTGATTACCTGGTAGCCTGTTACAACACTGCCCTAGCGCTCACCCTTGATGCTCTGGCCCCTCTCAAAACCCGTACCGTCTCCTAAACCTGCCCTGCCCCGCCCCATGGTTCACTGCCAAACTCCGCTCCATGAAGGCTGCTTGTCGCCGGCTGCTTGTCGCCGGCTGCTTGTCGCCGGCTTGAGAGACTCATTAGAGGAACTGGTCTCACTGTCCACCGTGAGGCATACAAGGACCATGTAAGGGCCTACAAGGAGGCGCTCACCCGGACCAAAGCTCAATACTATTCAACCATAATCCACGACCAACAACATCAACCAAGAAAACTGTTTTCAACAATAAATAGTTTACTCCGCCCCATTGCTGCCCCACAACCTCCTGGTGCTCGTGACCTCTGCTCGGACTTCCTGGATTTCTTCCAGGCTAAAGTGAATTCCATCCACTTGCAGCTTAGCGCACCTGCCCCCCCTGCTCCTCACACAGCTCTTACTCCAAGCGCCGCTGCTCCAACTGCACGCTCCTCATGCTGCCACCTCTCTGATTTCGCCCCTGTGGATGCTGTCCAGGTGGCTAAGCTGGTCTCTAAGGCCAAGCCCTCCACCTGCTCTCTGGATCCCATGCCCACTGTCCTAGTAAAGGCAACATTACACACTGTTCTGCCCACCATCGTGGACATAATTAACTCCTCCCTGCTAACTGGCATCTACCCGACATCCTTCAAAACCGCCTCAGTCACCCCCATTCTGAAGAAACCCGGACTTGACCCAACGGACCTCAACAACTACCGGCCAATCTCCAACCTTCCCTTCCTTAGTAAAATCTTGGAAAGAGCAGTCGCTGACCAACTCCACCATCACATGTCCAACCATGAGCTCTATGAACCCTTTCAATCTGCCTACCGGACCCACCACAGCACCGAGACTGCCCTGATCAAAATCACCAATGACCTCCTCATCGCAGCTGACTCAGGCTCCATCACTACACTAATTCTCCTTGACCTCTCTGCAGCCTTTGACACCATCTCCCATAATATCCTCCTCACCCGCCTGTCTGAACTCCTTGGCCTCACTGACTCCGCCCTCTCCTTCTTCCACTCATATCTCTCGGACCGGACATAGTTTGTCACACACGCTGGCTGCAGCTCCCCCTGTGCCTCTGTCAACCATGGAGTCCCCCAAGGCTCGGTGCTCGGTCCCCTTCTATTCACAATATACATCCTTCCGATTGGTGATATCATCCGCAGCCATGGTCTCTGTTTCCACTCCTGTGCCGACGACACCCAACTGTACATCAGCACAAAACCTTCTGCCCATCTCCCCCCTCAGTCACTAATCAACTGCCTACTCGAAATTAAAACCTGGATGACCACTAACCTACTCAAACTAAACAGTGATAAAACTGAGCTCATGGTTGTGGCCCCCAAGGCACTGCTCGGGAAGGTTGGAGATCTGCTCCTCAACATCGACGGTTCCATCATCTCCCCATCCCCTCAGGTCCGCAACCTTGGTGTTGTCTTGGATTCAACCCTCTCATTTCAAAACCACATCAAATCCGTTTCAAAATCAGCCTTCTTCCACCTCAGAAATATTTCAAGACTCCGGCCATCACTGTCCGAGAAGCTGATACATTGTTTTATTACCTCACGCCTGGACTATTGTAACAGTCCTGTCCGGGGTTCCCAGCAAAACCCTGAACAGGCTCCAATACATCCAGAACTCAGCTGCCAGGGTTCTCACACGCACCAAGCCCTGGCAGCACATCACCCCCACTCTCTTCAACCTCCACTGGCTCCCGGTCAAGTCCCGCATCACCTACAAACTCCTCCTCCTCACCTACAAATCCCTCCATGCCCTCTCCCCTCAGTACCTCACAGATCTCCTCCACCCATACATCCCGTCCCGCACCCTTCGATCCTCAGACTCTGGCCTGCTCTCCATTCCCCATTCACGCCTCCGCACCTTCGGGGACCGTATATTTGTGATTTTTTTTCTAATGTAAACTTGGGCTTTTGCAAAGTAAAATGACATGTTTTCTTTGTGTTTTACATGTAAATGGTCTTAGATTTCGTGAAGTTTGCTGACGACACGACCGTCATCGGCCTCATCACCGACGGCGACGAACAGAGAGGAGGTCGAAAACCTGACATCTTGGTGCCAGGATAACAACCTCCATCTCAACGTCAGCAAAACAAAGGAGCTGATTGTGGATTACAGGAAGCAGCAGAGAGGGACACGCCCCCATCTCCATCAATGGGACTACGGTGGAGAGAGTCAGTCGGTGTCCACATCACTGAGGACCTGACGTGGACTCATCACACTAACAGCATCACCAAAACAGCGGCTCTTTTTTTTAAATTGTATTAGTCAATGTATTGAACATGTTAGAAACAAAACAAACAATAATAATAGTTCAAGCAGGGGTGAAAGTGGTTTGAATTTCTTGCAGGTACTATAATGCTACCCCGACCTTCATTGGTTCATATTGTTCTCCTCCCGCCCCCAGCTTCATGCATCCCTGAACACAAACTTCACATTTGTAATGCCTATATGGGGTAGAAATTAGAAACACTTGACAATATGTATAGTCAATTATTTATTTTCAATTGTGCATACAACTTGTGTCAAAACTTAACAGACCATTAGCAAGGCATGTTGAGGGAGGTAAACTACACCCTTTTCCACATTTTCCACAGAGGGCTGAAGTAGCTCTCCTCTTCTGTGTACCGGCGAGCCATGCAGCTTGTTGAATGGGCTGCTCTTCTTCCTTTGCCCAGCCAGGTCTTCACATAAGGCAGTGGATCCCACTGTCTGCATGGTGGTCCCACAGAGCTGATGAAGAGGAGATTTGCTGCATTTTTTGTTGTAAGTTTGCTCCTATACTGAGTTATGATGTTGTTCATTGTGCTGAACCCCCGTTCACAGTCAGCATTGCTTGGAGACAGTGTGTCCACTGCCATGAGCAACTTCCTCATTTTGTTGGGAATGTTTCTTCCTCCACTGGCCTTGTATTCTGTGAATCCAAGATGGGCCTCTTGTTGGTTCACATGTAGGACATCACACAAAGCCCTCACCTCATTATCTCCAAATCGAGGATTGTCATGGTCCCAGTTGTCAGGGTTGAGGACTGCCATTTGATTGATAAGGCTGTTATAAGCCTCTTTTCGGTTGGCTGCAACACTGGCCTGTGCTCTGTTTGCTGTGGTTGCGAAGAGTCTTTCTTTCATATTGTCTGCCACTGCTCGGATGAACTGAGCAGAGTCAATGATGGGAGACCTGCCAACTCTTAACTCCTCTCCCTTGAATTCCATCACTTCCTCTGCCTGACTGGCATCAACTGCATGTTGTCCTGGGTAGCGATTGAAACTTTCTATTAGTGCTGGGGGGAAACGATTATTTTGAAAACGATTAATCGGGCGATTATTTTATCGATTAGTCGACTAATCTAACGATTATTTTTCTGTTTTCTGTTATTTTTCTAATAAAAAACATAATGTATCACAAATAAATACCAAAAAACATTACTTCATTCATGACAACTGCGCACCAGCTTACGTGCAGCCCTGGCCTGGACATTGCTTGGCTCCGTTAGTTGACATACATTGATACTATAAGCTGACTAACGTTAGTCTAATGTTATGTTTGACTCGTAAACGACCACAACATGAGTTAGCTCTCTGTGCAGTTTGTTCGTTCCGGGTTAGTAGCGGCTAGATAGCGGTGTTCTGCAGACGTAAACTAGCTACCATTCCAGCCAACATTAAATGCTGACAAACGACGTTAACTAACACACAGCTGGCGCCGCTAGCTAGGTAGCTAACATTAACTACTAACCAACCAAGCACGAACAAACCGCACGGAGAGCTATAAGATAGTTAGCACTACCGAAGTGCACAGAACTCGAGCTGCACAACACACTAGGGCTGTCCCGAATACCATTTTTCGGGCTCCGGATATTCGGTACTAATCAGCAGCAAATATTCGGCCCGCGCGAACCGCTTTAACACGTGTATTTTGGTGTATTCACGGCATTCATTTTGTTATTCTCCAGTATTGTTGTTTTATAGATATTAACCCAATTTGTGTTCTTTGAAATTGAAAAGGATATCGCATTGTGTTTGTTACTTTCGTTACAGTTGTATGTCTTAAGTGTAATTTGGCTTGGCTTCCTATTTATGAATATGCTTTTATTTTGAAGGAGAGGTAGCGCTGTTGACAGGAAGTTGTTGTTGCTATGGACACAACGTGACGGAGATTAACGGAGAAAAGTAATATCTACATATAAAGACGGAGAAAGTAAACGATAACGTTTATGGTTAAGTGTTAGCATCCCCCGAACAAGCTCTTACGTTGATATTGGAGATTTCAATGAATTCAATTTGTTGTTTTGGGTGACCCACGTGTGTGCGGCGATGCGTCGACGAGGAAATATGTCTTTCCAGGTGGGGGTTGTGTTTGTTAAGGAGCCTAGTGGATGTAATGTGTGAATCTCAGAAATGTACTTAAGTAAGTCTACATTTAGCCTACTTTAGTAATGCAATTTGTTCCTTTCTACTGGTTGTACAAGCCCCCAATGTGCAGGTGTAAACTATTAGTAATATCCAGTGTTATGATAGCCCAGCAGAGGCCAGCCTGCTCTACTTCCAGACTTCACCACCAGCAGCTCCTATCTCCTATCTCCTCACACACATATATATATATATATATATATATATATATACATACATTTGCACACAGTACAGTATACAAAGATTAAGCCAATTTAAGGCGGCGGTTATCATGCTGTCCAGCAAAGCGTTTAACAAAAATATCTAGGTCCAGTGCCTTTGCACGCTCACTCTCAATGCTGAGCACAGCTAAATGTGTCAACCGCTTGCTTGCCATTGTTGACCGCAGGTGAGTTTTAACAAGCTTCAAGGTTGAGAAGCTGCGCTCACACCCAGCACTACTCACTGGCAAAACAGCGGCAATCTTGCTTAAACGAAAAAGCTCAAACAGGACGTCCTTAAAAGGATCCAGGAACTTGACTAAGTCCATCAAAGTGGTGGGAGTCTCTTTTCCCTTTGCCCTGTTTCTTTCAAAAAGTCTTCTTGCCTGATTTAGTTATCAGAGTACAACAACAATCCTGATATCATTAGAAAGCTAGGAATCTCATCTTTCCAACAGTGTATATAATTCAAAATGTGTCTTCGGGTCAATGTGACTGATTTCGATAGAGCAAGTCACATATAGGACAATTATAGCTTACCCAACTGTCACTCCGACCGACTCCGTGGACTTTTTCGAGCAGGGTGCAACAGCGCATGTCACCATCACGGCCCACTTTATTAACGAGGAATGGGAGCTTGTTACGTATGTATTACAAACCAGGGACATGCCCGAGAGCCACACCGGACACGACCTGGCAGAACATCTAAGAAAGGCCCTCGCTGAGTGGGAAATCACAGAAAAGGATCCAGTAATTGTCACTGACAACGCGTCAAATATGACAATAGCAGCTGAGGAGGCAGCTTTCACACTTCACGTCAAATGCTACGCACACACCCTAAATCTGGCTCCACAACGTGCCCTCAAAATCACAGCAGTCGCACGCCTGTTGGGAAGAGTGAGACGCATTGTGAACTTCTTCAGACGAAGCACCACAGCCAACCACATGCTGAAAGAGAAACAGAGGCTTCTACAACTACCAGAGCACAAGCTGATGATGGACGTGGTTACAAGGTTTGTGCGTAGTTACTTTTCAATTGTTTATTTTGTTTTTATTACTAATTTATTTTGTCATTAATAAATAAATTTAAATAAATCTATAAATAAAGTTTCTTACTTTTATTTAACTACAGGTGGAACAGTGCACACGACATGCTGGAAAGATTCCTTGAGCAACAACCGGCCATCTGTGCAGCCCTGCTCTCGAGTGAGGTGAGGAAGACCGAGAAGGATCTGTGCACACTGACTGAGTCAGACGCAGTGGTGAAAGTGTGCCGGTCCTACCCGGTCCTTAGTACCGGTAAGAGATTTCCAGGCGGTCCGGAGGACCAGGAAGAATTGACAGCTCCACCCGTGGAATTTATACTACGATGGGAAGATATTTTCGTTTGGATTACTGGTCTGGGGGAGGCCGGCTCGCGAGTGTGTGTGTGTGTGTGTGTGTGTGTGTGTGTGTGTGT
>CALSBZ010011601.1:0-10561 GCA_943591055.1 Gobionotothen gibberifrons
ACACACACACACACACACACACACACACACACACACACACACACGAACTAGAAAGGCAGTGGAGTCGCAGGGTCTCTGAAACAGGGTATCCCAAACTTTATTTTATTGGTTTTATCAGAAGTACCATGAAGAGCAGTCACAGTTAGTGGCAACACACATACAACAACTTTCTTCTGATCAGTTGGTGTTCAACAAAAATTAATAGAAATAAACTAAATTAACACACACGCGCACACACAGAGGACAGCGGCAAATCATGAGAGAAAAATAAATCAAAACACTGAAAGAAAAAAGAAAAATCTTCATTATGATCAACAATATAACTGTTTCATTTTAAACCAAATCAAATTGACAAACGTTTAGTATCCCAACTACACACGAGAGAAGAGAGAAGGACAGAGAAATGAAGAAAAGGATGTGGAGGTGGAGAAAGACGTGCAGGATGAAGGAAACAGATGTGGAAAAGAGACGGATTTAAAATGGCAGACGGTTCTGAATCAGACAGATGGTGTCTCAAGTGAAGACAAATGATCCTTTGAGAGAACAGATGGAGACATATTGTTTTGAACTATAGATGGATATACATGTAAAAAGACAGATGAGGATACTGTTGAGTCAGAGGGATCAAACAGCCAGACAAATGGAAAAAGTGACAACGTCAGAATAAACCGTGAAGAAATGAAAAAGCCAGAGAAATATAAACCGCCCCTCCAATATAAAAATAAAAGATGGAAGGGGGAAAAAGACATAGAAGAAAGAGTGATAGAGACACTTTAAGCAAACTTCTTCAAAAAAGGCAATATATGTCATTCTTGAGTGAAGTGAGTGTTTTTGTTTCCATTAAATAAATATGTAGATTTAACTCTCTACGCTTAGCGTGGTGGCCATATAGTCCACCTCACTTATAACACTGTACAGTATATACACACTATTATTATTATTATTTCTTTAATGACAAAATAACCTTTAGATGTACACACAGTATCCCTCACCCTCTGTAGAGAATACAGTTATGGTATTAGAAGTAGCAAGCAGTGTCTTTTTTTCTGTACAAATAACCCATGCAACTCTCTTATAGATTATTTATTTAAGATACATAACTCCTTTAAGATCTCCTCTCTCATTCAATAACAGCAGATATTGCCTTTTTACCAAAAAAAAACACCCTTAATTAGTTAATCAAACATTAATGTGCAAGTTACTTCTTTGTTTAAATTAAAAACACATTGTTTTAAGATCTACACACATTTGGAAAAAAAGACAAAATGTAATCGAACAGAATAAAAGATGAACAGAAAACCAGAATCTGTACAACATTCGAACCATTTTGTTGTCAACACCAGGGGAATGGGATACGATTCTCTAATACTATATACAGACATGTTATCATTCATGCACAGTGTCAACAAGTAGCACATTGACATTCCCAAATATGAAAAACATGGCATAGGGAGACGGAGGGTAGAGACGGGAAAAGACGGGAACGAAAGGATTGCTGCCAGTTTTGGTTGCTATGGCAGCAGAGAGACAGAGAAAGAGGGGGAAGAGACACAGAGGGACAGATAGACACAATAACAATACACATGCTGGGCAGGAGAAGTCCATTTCAATCTCTCTGACCCAGAAATCAATGTATGGCTGTAACTTCATGTTTTTTTTTTCTTTAATGTTCATCTTCTTCCTCCTTGTCTTCTTTCTCCTCCTAACTCTCGTTCTAATCATCCTTCTACAATGTTAAATGTTACTTTAAGGTTAGAGAATAGCTCTGGTAATGTATTTTTTCCAACAGTACAACATCTCAGCATGACGTTGCTCAGCTCGCATCAGCAGGGGTGTTTGTCCTTCCTTTTGTTTGTCCGTCCGTTCGCTGTTGCATTAATTTATTCCTCGGACAGACAGTTTTTCCCGTCAAGACAGACGGAAGTGAACTAGGCAACGAAAACGCATCATCAATCTTTACATCAGAAGCAACATCGTTAAGGGTTCACAAATGGTTCACCACCGTTGTTTTCTCTTTTTTTTTTTACATCAGGTACAACATGTTTACTGTGTACATCAGTCAAAAAACCAAATCCGTTGTTGTTGTTTACATCAGAAGCAACTTCATTAGTGTTTTCGACGAAACATAAAAGTAGCCGTTTCACATAAGCGACAAGAACCAGTGCAATGCTTTTCCTTCATTTAAAACTCTGCTAGCTTCTTCAAACCCCGCCACAGAAGAATACAAAAAGTCTACAGTTAATTTTTCTACTCCTTGCTTGCTCTTAGTGTTATATTTACAGCGGTGGCCTGGCTAACCTTTGACCCTTCAAACCTCCAATGTCCAAACCAAGCGAGGAAGCTAAGCTAAAGCGCTGTTTTGATTCTTATCCAGGTTAGCTTAGCAGCTCGAACCTGCTAGCCACAGCTAACATTTTGTTTGCCGAGTTTAGCTTCCAGGCTTGGTCCAAACGGTGAGGCTTTGAAAAGCTGTCGTTAATCTGCCATTAGCTTCAAGTCAGACTAGCTTTATAAGTCAAGGTAGACACACTGAAAGAGGCGTTGCAACAAAGCCGGTGTAGCAAAATAACTATATTCCCATCAATTAAAAAATGTTAGCTTCTGTAAAATGTGTGCAGCAAACTAATTTGATGCAAACAACTACATTACTGCAAGCTTTTAATTCCTACACAAGTTCACTCTGACAAATGAAGCAGCTGGCACGTTTTAAGTAACGGCCCGTCCACACAGCGGCTTTGGAAAAAGCTTGCCGGCGGGCGTGTCTGAAGCTCGACCAACAACCAATCACATGAATCTCCCGCCCCTGACACACAAGCAGCGGTTTGATTGGCTAGAGCTTGTACTGGCATATGATTTGAGTGGCTGACGCTTCCACCGAAAGCTTCAGAAGCTTCAAAAGTTGAACATTGCTCAACTTTTGAATCCTGAAAATCCTGGAAATCTTCGCTTTGCTTCCCCACAATGCAGTTCGGCGAAAAGCGAGGCAAAGTGACGTCACCCCATTCAAAGTCAATGGGCAGAAGCGTTGGAAGATTTCTTTAACGCTGCTGTGTGGACGGGCCGTAAATCCAAAAATGATTTAGCAATATCTACGATAATTTAAACCCTGTTGAAGTTACTCAAAAAGCGACGCGAACAGCTTCGACAATGTTATTTCTTTTTTCTTTTTTTTGCACAAGCTAGCATAACTTTTTACAGTGTATAAACCTTAAGCTCCATGCCAGTGAAGAGACAAATGCATACCAATTTAAATAGAAAGATTCTGGTAAGGTTAAAACGACATGTCTCCTTTCAAATTGTTAATGAATAATATTTGGTGTTTTAAGAAAGATCCATTGGTTAGAAAACCCTTTACAGGTTAGACTGCAAATAGTAAGTTTCAAATAGAAAGATTTCCCTTTGGCAAAACAGGGGTAAACTGCCACTCCAAGGCCTTCACGAGAGAACAGCTACTCTAACGGAGAGCCGTGCATTGTCAAGAGTTTGGCAAATACAAGTGGCTGTCAAATGTTTTATTCATTATCAGAGTTTATAGAAATGTTTTAAGTTTGCAAATAACGAAAGTCTGCATACTACAGATCATTTATTAGAGATTTGGCCAGATTTCCGTTCTGGGATGATTCTCCACGCATAATTTGGTGATCAGGTTACAAAACCAAGACCATTTGTATATAAAATCTACTCAAGATAGTGTGGATTTGCCAAACTCATCCAATCCAGGGCTCTTCTTTCTCACAGGCGATTAAGTTGTCCGTGACAAGATTTTTTGCCAAGATTTAAAGGATAACATTTAGCCCAGACTACTTACGTTACAGATGACAATTAAAATACTAACTATTATATTATACATCAAGTAAAAAACACAACATCAGCAGGAAAATTCTGGCCAATTTAGATGCATATAGTGCCATTCAACAAACTATGGACTTTTTGAGTAAACAGTACGTTTTGTGAACGTTTAGATCTCTGTGGTTTTAGGGTAAAATTGTTAACAGTCTAAAGTGTAAACCTCTCTGCCAGTTGACAGTCTCGAAGTATTATTTTCTACACACACTTCTGGACATATTTTAATTGTCTTTCCATAACTGATTAAGGATTCCCAGTTTGTAAGTCTGTTGATATCTGCAGTTTAATTGTTACATCTTATCCACTTGAATAGGGATTTCAAATAAGCATGGCATATTTATAATATCATTATCCTATATTTAAGAGTTGTCTTCAAAAGTCTGTGAACTGGTTCAACAGAATCTAGATGTCGGAGATTAGATGTACCCTAAGCAAAAAGTATTTATTTGTATCTGTGAGTAAGCCTACTTCTTCAACAATAGCTAATAGGTTTTTATCTATTCCTTCATCTGGCGGCTTAAGAGTTGGTTTCCAAGCTGGCATGAATCATTGAATTACATTATGCTTCTTCAGTCAAGAGCAAACGCATTGCTTTGAAAAAAGAGACAACATATAAAGTCAGATGTTCATTAGTTCCTTTGGGTTGAGGCCTGAATCATCCACATCCCTGAAGTATAGTATTATCTTAAAGAGTTAGAGTGGAGGCAGCCTGGAAAAGAAGATGTATGAGTTAATTTGGAATAAGGCTGGGTACACTATATAGGAAGTCTTTGTAATGAACTGGGAAAAGTCCTGTCCGACAGAGAACTTTGGATCATTGGGTCGCTTTTGCCAAAATGTATCTAACTTGGTCGGACAATTTTTTATTCTCAATACATTTGTCATGCAGTCTTTTTTTTAAGATAAGCTGAAGATAGGTCCTAACCTCTGAGCAGGTGGTGTATAATACCATGGAATACAAATCCCTGTTAAATTGCCCCCAAAAGACCAATCTAGGTGAAGAATAATACATCAAGGGTCAGGGTAACAGATTAGTGGTTGTTTCTTACAAAGCCCTTGAGGATTTTGATTGGTCCACTGACCAGCCAGGGGGAGGTGCTTAAGACACACAGGGATAACGACACAAGCGTTTGAGTGAACCAATGGGAAAGCGGCATCAAAGTTAGAAAAACAATGGCGGAGGCAGTTAAGCAAACTATGAGTATCACAGAGGGCGGTACCTACTTTTGAAAGTCTTTTGCAATGTTACAATTGACACATGATGGCGGGAATCTCATAGGTGGAAAATCATGTAAAAGAATTCCACAGTTTAAGAAAACCCCAACAAAAACACACAAAATTTACCGAGATATTTATGCAATGATTATAGTTTCTCTAACAGTTTTAAACGGTAAAGCGGCCATTTTGTCTTCTCAGACACGGCCTTATTAAAGGTAAAAGCACACTAACCCCTTCTTGATTCGTATTAGACCTTAAATCATTTACACCTACTGTATAAAGCAACAGAAAGATGGCCTGTTCGAGAGCGTATGGCGTAACCAAGACATTCAGAAGGAAAATTGTGGAGCTGCAATGTACGCTCAGCTCTCAGCGATGTTCAAAACATTTCATATCATTAAACGCGGCCTCCCGCAAAAAGAGTCAGCAATTCTACAGGCTGGGAGAGTGGGAGTCAAAAAGACCTTGAATACGAAAGCATATTCAGTCTCACGCAGCGACAGCAAAAAGAGAGGCGGGTTTTTTTCACAGTACTTGACCATCTTCCCACAGCACACAAGCACAGAAACACAGTCACACACCAGCACGCACAGTTTGTTGTCATTAAACGGTTGTGGCAATACATCCGGTTTCTTCTGATTGTGTTTCCAGTATTGTCTGTCCATGCATGTTCATACTGATAAAGTTAGTCTGTCCTTTCCGGTCACACTCAAGCCTGTTACTCTAATTGGACGGGGGAATAGCATCGCTCCGACTGGAGGGGATTAATGGGATTTCGGTTGTTAAAGCCACATATCCGAGGAGCTGTGAGATTGGTCTTCTTTAACCTCCTTGTTTGGTTGAACCTCATTTTCTTCATTTCTGTATTCGTCGATCCAGCAGTGGTGTTTTGGGTTTGGTTTTATGTATTTGAAATGGGTTTGGGTTTAAGACAACTTGATTGGTTTGGATAATAGATCAAGACAAAAAAACTTCTTCTTAAGTGTATTCCTTTTTCTACGATTCTTCTATCTTCTAAGCTATCTCTCTAGCTCCTTTGATTTTCCTGTTTGTCGTTGCCCTTCCATGCATCCGTATTTCCTTCAGGTATGTTTATAGATACTTTAATGCCTCTTTCATTTCTTCATCTGTACATCCATCCATTCATCTGGCATTCAGTCTTGCGTAAAGGGAGGGAGTGATAGATCAACGAGACAGCCATCATTTCCAAATCCATACGTTCATCCTCTTCCACTTCTTCCATGTTCTCCTCCTGTCCCACCCTTCCCTTTCGTCATCTCTTGTCATCTTAGAAGCCCTTGATGTGGCAGTAGGCCTCCAGTGAGGAGAAGAGGATGTAGAGGAGCCACAGGCTGAAGAACAGCATGGTGGTCAGGACCTTCGCCGTCCGGGGCCCTCCGAGCTCTCCACCGATATCTGGCCGCCGTCGGTACATCAGCGTGCCGACGGCGATAAAGGCAAAGATGGTGAAGAGCGTGACGGAAAAGGCCAGCTGGCCCGGATCCACCCTGAACTCCTCCCCTCTGCTGTTGTGGTAAATGGCTGCGATGGACCACGCCACCTGTCAAGCATCACAATCAAACTGAGTGACATGGCTCCTTATAACGGTGGAGGCATTAAAGGTAAGCACTCAAAAACTAACATATAAATCATAAGGAACTGGATTTATACCAGCTATGAATCACACAATCGGTAAAGTCACTTAATCTCTCAATATATCTATCACTCAATCTATCTACCACTCTATCTATCTATCACTCTATCCATCCATCAATCTTTTAATGAGTGGGACTCACCCCGATGCCGAGGAAAACATTGACGGCATTAGAGCCTGTCACATTTCCAATGGATGCATCTGCATACTGATCCTGGGTAGCAGCCACCTTACTGGCAAAGGTATCTGTGAAAGAGAAGGAGACAGACAGTTAGCCGTTTGGACATTCTATGGATTCTCGTGAAAAGGGAACCTCACAAGCCAACCCAAGCATTGTTGCTGTTTGTCTCTGGTAAGATAAGGGGAGTTCATCTGCAAACAGGAATATCTGAGAGAGAGAAAGCAGGGATTGTTTCTGTGGATTTGGCAACTTTTGACCAGTTGCCTCCGACGGGAATTAGATATATTAACTTTAATGTTACTGTTAGGGAATAATTCTCCTAGACCCCTAGATATCTAACCTGTTTGCCCTTTGACGTGTATGACCAACCCTGACATCTGTTATCTCCTTTAAGGAAATGGGCTGCTTCAGCCATAATGTTGTTGTTCCCATTCTATGACCGGGCAACCCTAGGTCACAGATGGTTTATTGTTGTGGGTACACTGGGACACTTCCTTCTCGGTGTTTGTGGGCTCCAAGGTGTGAAATCTTCGAGGCCATAAGTGCCAGAACTGCAAGTAACTCAGTGTTCCCAGCTGTTTAGGCTATCTTCTCAAATGTGTTGATTACTCTCTGTGAAACCAGTTAAATGGGCGAACGAGAGAGAGGCGCTCCAGAATTGATGTGGCAACTCTCCCGTGGAGTCAGCCCGTGACTGCTGTGATTTGTGATGTGAATCCTCCGGCCGAAACTCCTAAATAAACCATCAGTGTTCGACATCAAAGCTCCAGCTCTCCCTGTGTCTCCTTCCTGAGTCAGTGACTCCCACTGCATTGCTACACAGAAGTTTCCCCCACAGTTACTATGACATTTTACCTAGTGTCACCATTTGGCCACATGTCCTCCTCACTGACTTGTAGACTAGACAAAAAATAAACACAATTCTGGACTTGGACTTTCCCATTTAACTCCCATCAGACCTATATGTACTACAGTTTTATGAATGTCCTATCATTTAACCACTAAAGTCTTGAAAAATGAAGCATGGGCTTTTTAAATGAAGCCTTCACAGACTCACAGTGCATTGCCCTTGATAAACAAAAATGTGCTAATTGTGGGGGAAACTTCTATGTAGCAATGCAGGAGGAGTCCCCGACTCATGAAGGAGACACGGGGAGAGCTGGAGCTTTGATGTCAACCACTGATGGATTATTTAGGAGCCTCGGCCGGAGAATTCACAAAACAACTTCACGGTCGAGTTGCCGCGTCAATTCTGAAGAACTCTACCCCAGACCCGTGTATTTAGCTAGTTCAGAGAGAATAATCAACATTGTGCATTGCAAGATAGAATCATAACACAATCTATCAGCTGACGCCAACAGGCAGGAACAGGGAGACAAAACACTGAGAGCAGCAGCCAAGGCTACAGGTGCGTGTGCTCAGTCAGGACAGTTTGAACTAGGGATGCCAGAAACTGACCATGATCAAAATCGAAAATCGGACAGCCCTGGCGAATATTAATCGATTATTCGACGCCGCCACAGCGAATAATCGCTGGCATCCCTAGTTTGAACTGATCAACTGGGTCAAAGTTATGGGCCTTGGAAAATATTTGCCCAACACTAATCAGTGTAAATTAAATACTGCCTACTGAATTTTCTGAAGTACAAACAGATTTACACTTTGACTTGAACTCCTGACCTCAACATGCAGTAATTTGTGAGTTACACAAGAATTCAGAGAAGGAGGCTCTTGATAAATGCAAACGCACGATTAGAAATACAGAATACTTGTTTCCACATTAAGGCAGAAGACCTTAAATTAGAAACCACAATTTGTAATCCTTTTGCAGTGTTCTTCTGTCGCTGCCAGAACATGCCAAATTTGGTCTAAGATCAAAAATGCACAATGCTGAGTCTCAGTTTTCAGGGCCAAACTAATCATACTCAAGTCCCAAAGTGTTTGCCAAATCACACCAGCTCCAAAAGGGACTCTATTAGTTGCCAAATCTTAACAATAGGCTTGTGCTGAGAGCTCAAATGGTCAGTTAGCGCTCTTATCTGGCGCTCATTTCCTTGCCATCTTCTCTTGATTAGTCTTTCTTGTCCCCCTTTTTCTGCCAGATACAGTGAAAGGAGATAAATATGGAGAGAAACCCGGGAAGGGATTTGTTGAAGTGGCAGAAAAAGCGGCGGAAAAGAGGATGATGGGGGGGGCAGGAGAGGAAGGAGGAAGGAAGAGGCAATGGGCGAAAGAAAGAGCCTAGCAAAAGGAGTCTCCTGATACACCTTAAAGCTTCAAGGACAAGTCTTCTGTGCTTAAGTGTGTGTGGGTCTATTTATGTGTTCCTGTGCCCATGCATGTACACTGTCTGTGTGTGTAGTTGAACTTCACCACCTTGGTCCAATCTGATGTCATGCCTCCACCAGCTGGCCTGTGTGTGTCTTTGTGCATCAAGTATGGGTGCTTGTGTGCACGAGCGAGTGGGTGAGTGAGTGGGTGCTTGCATGTTCAGTAGCAGCATGTGTGTGTTTGTGTGATTTCTCTGTGCAGCTCCGTCTGTGAGAGTATGTCTCCCTGCAGAGCTGTCTGCCCTTTTCCTCTCTCTTACTGTCAATCAACCAGTGTGCCTATCTTCTCTTTCTACCTCTCCACCCTCTCTAAGATCCTCTCCCTCCACCTCTCACTACTCTTTCTTCTGATGCCTTTTCCCTCTTGTCTCTTGAAATGGAAGGACTCTTCAATGTGCTCATGGAAATCTGGCAATCTGATGATGATGAAACGATATAAATGAGAGCCATGGGGTGAAGTGTCTCGCCTAGGGACACAACGACATGCTGACTGCAGTGAACCTGATCCGATCACCAACGCACAACCCACTGCACCACACGCCTCCACTATTATATTATAGTTAACAAACGTATCAACAAATAAATCATTATCTGCACATTTCCCTCATTTAATCTAGGTACTGTGATTGTTGTTTGTATAGTCATTGGCTTAGTCCATCTGAATTCTCCCTTTTTAGCCTTCTCCCCTGTTCCTTTCAACTTCCAAAAACAAGTTGGATAAAAAGTCTGTAATGTAACATTGAATACATATCAATTATCCTCCTGGTAATCGTACAATTGTCTCCAATTCTCTGTGTCTGCAAACACAGACAAGCTCAATTGTTGTCTTCTCAAGGCTTTTATTTAATGTACTTCATGACTTTAATGCCCTTGAGGTAAGGGGCAACATTTGAAAAATGCTTTCATCTAAAGTTACTTACACCCCTGCAGTTTGCTTTTGTTTCTGCCTTAGTCAATGTCAGTCTACATACAGTATGAAAGTTTTAATATTTCACCTGAAATATCCTGCAAATACAATTTATAGTAACAAATTGTATAGATGCTTTCATTCTCTAACCTAACGTCTACTGCACAATACCTCTTCCTTCTCTGAGCAAATCCCATTTACTGCAATGCCAAATTGAAATGATTCACAGAATACTTTAAAAACCCTCTGGCGGTGTTCACTGATGAGTCTCTGAGGTTTTGCCTGAATCCTAAACCAACAACAAATGATTTGGATTCCTGAGTTTATAATTCTCTTCAAAAGCTTTGCTCCTTTCAATTCAATGTCTCCTCATCCCTTTGTGTGTGTGTGTGTGTGTGTGTGTGTGTGTGTGTGTGTGTGTGTGT
>CALSBZ010011659.1:0-11307 GCA_943591055.1 Gobionotothen gibberifrons
ACACACACACACACACACACACACACACACACACACACACACACACACACACACACACACACACACACACACACACACACACACACACACCATATCTCTGTAGCAACACGTTTCTGATAAAAGAATAAACAGCAAAATACACATGAATTGTAAAAAGGGACAATGGGGTTTGCATTAAAATACACACCAACACCAATACACTCCCAATACGTATTCTAAATATTTCCATAAATTATCTAAATAAAAAGATCAAAAGGGAGAAAAAAACTAATTTAGTAACTTTCTGATCATGTCACAGGATTTTGGTTCCTTTTTGTGGAATTGAAGATATTTACATTTACCAGAGCATTTTAAAGGATATAGTCTTTTATAGGAGATTTTTCACATTTGTTTTTTTGGCTTAACCTTAGTTCATAACGTTAAGGCATTGAATACACATAGGTAGAAAGAAACAGACACACAGATCTTCAGGACAATCTAAATGTCACCTTTCCAATCTGGCAATGCCAAACAAACATGCAGAAGATAATATTCAAGTTCTCAACAAAGTCCGGAGAAGATGGAGAGTCCATTCTTCTTGATGCTCTGATGAAGGCCTCCAAGCATGCACAGAATACCTCATATCAGTCCACATTTGACCTGTTTCATGTGAACTTGAAGAAAGTCTTGAAAATATTGGCTTTAAGACTGAAGCGTAACGTTCCCTTTCATTTGAAATTGGTGATATACATCTTTTCACAGCTTTTGCTCTTTTGAAAATACAGAAATGCAAGCAAAATCACTGCAAAACAGCTGCATACTGTTGGGTTAGTTGTAATTAATGAAGCATCTCATCTATAGGAACCCTTACGGCCCCTACACACGGCGGCGTGCGTTGCCGCTTGGCGTGTCTTGAGCTTGGGGAGTTTACACGAGCAACGCGACCAACAACCAATCACATGAAAAGGTTTTACATGTCACACTTTATATGATGAACATTGATGACATTAATGTCTATGGTGCTATTTTACGCAACATTCCATTCTGGCTAAATACTGTCTATGTCTGCTCGCTGTCCATTCAAATGAAGTACACTGGATATAAACTCCCCAAACAGGCGAAAACCTACCAGTGTGACTGTCTCTGCCACCTCCCTCCGTGCCTGGCTCCTCCGGTTTGTTTTCCGGTAGGTGAACAGGGACTGATCATAAAGCACCGGGTGATTCCCTACCACTACGATTATTTTCTCCTCCATTTTTTGGCATATGAGGAAATGAACTGCGGTCTGGCTCTCCCAGCATACACGCCGTTTGATTGGCTAGCGCTTGTACTGGCAGATTTGCATAAACGGGATTTGATTGGCTGAAGCCTCCGTCGAGGCGTCAAAAGTAGAACATTGCTCTACTTTTGCAGCGAGCACCGCGAGAGAAGCTACGCTTTGCTCCCGCAATGCAGTTCTGCGAATCGTGATATTCAAAGTGAATGGGCAGAAGCGTTGAAGTGGCAACACACGCCGCCGTGTGTAGGGGCCGTAAGTGCTTCAAAGCTTTACTCATTGTAACCTCAACTTAATCTACTAGTATAGTAACTATTGCACATAAACGTATGTCAAACAGTGACAGGTTAAGTCATATACAACAAAATACTAAAGTGCTTATACAGAATAACACAGTTCAATTTCCATTAAGATTTCAGTGTCCATTATTCAACCCTACATTACTTTGGGCCCTACACAAGTTGCTTGGCACTATTTCTATTCTATTTTATTGTATTTACTTGCACTATTTTATCTGTTTTATTGTGTTACACTGTTCGAGGAGCCTGTAACCTAAGATTGTCATCGATATAACTGCACTGTAGCTATGTACGAATGACAATAAAAGCCTTGAAATCTTGAAATGTGAAGCCAAACTACTACTGTAGCCGATCGGCCTCACGTTGGTTGAATTGTTCTCTAGTTTTCAGCAGCAATTCTCTCATCTGTGCGCCTAAATAACTTGTTATAAGAGATCCTCCTGCAGTGTTTGTTGTTGCAGCATCTTCTCGCTCTCCGTGCTGTCGGACTCCCCTCCGCCCTCAGAATAATCATCGTCTGTCACTGATGACTGAGGCGTCATTTAGCCCAGTGTTTTCCGGGGAGATTCCCTGTGGTTAATTCCATCAGTCACACCGTTAGATTTCCCTGCAGCTCTCCTCGCTTTACAGGAGCCTGGAAATATTAGGAATTCAGCTGCGAATCAGACTCCATCTCCGGGGAAAGAGACTCCGGCGCTCCGCTGTGATCGCTAAACCTTAAAACCACAAAGTGAATATTGGAATATTTCAGACCAAATGGAAAAGCTTCCATCGTATCTTAAGTATTTGGCTAACAGCTTCATCCTGAATCACTTAAAGGATAATTAAGTGCAAACAGCAGACTCAGTTCCTCTTTGTGCTAAACCCAACCAATCATTGCTAAAGAGGACTGAGCTGTGTGGACATCAGGAAATCTCCTTCATCATCTCAGACGCTGTACTCATTGTATTTGGCTTCCAGCTCAGTAAGTACATTTCACCTGACCAGAGTCCCCGAAAAACATCTGTCTGCCCAGCTGTTCCACGACCAGAGGCCTTGAATCAAGACCAAAAAGCAGTTAATGTCTCTTTGTGTTTAGCAATTTTATCGTCATGATAAATATTTAATTAAGCTTTAAATGTAAGTGAACATCCACATTATGACTTCACAAACCATTTCTTTTATCAGCAGATTAATCAAAATGTGCAGCAATTTGCCTCTAGAGATGAAACCACTTATGTGCTTATTGAGCAGGATGGAGGGGTGGTTTTATATCGTATACATTGATGTTGTTGGTTTATAATATTTTTCCTTTCATACATTAATTAAGTATATTTTAATTAATAGCTGTTTGTTATTTCCAAGTAATGTTTATTTTTCTTTAACTGGTTTTCATTATCTGAGCCAACCATCTGTGCACATACCACCCCTTTTGATACAGTCCAATTGTTGGGCCTATAAAGGGTGGCATGTCAGGCTCATTGAGAGAAAGGGAGAGTGCTGGAGACAGTCATATGGGGAAATTGATGTTGTTTATCATGTACCAACGATGAATACATTCCCACACCGGGTTGTATCAGGACGTTCTGCCTCTGCCTTCTTACTTGGTCGGGCCGCTCAATTGTCAGCTTCACAAGCCCGTTCGTTCACACCAGGCCGTAACGGAAACGTGGAAACGGACCCCGCAAACAATAACGGGTCCCAAGGTGGATAGATCTGCGGACGGAACGCTCTGGGGGGCCAAACGGCTCCGTGTGTACGCCCTATATACGATCATTTCCTGATAGCGATGAAGCCATTGCCCCGCCTCTCCCCACCTCTGCTGCTCACTGCTGTAGCATGGTCAGTAGCTACTGTCAGTAGCTACTGACCATGCTACAGATGTTAGTGCAAAATCTACAGCTCCTCTACCACAACCATCAGCAACAAGTGGACATGGAGAATTACATGAACTACATGTTGCTAAATCCACCTTGGGGCATAAACAGAAGGGCAACCATGGCAACCATGCTCGGGGGTCTTCTTCACTGCTTTTGGTGTATTTTGTGGCGAAAGTAAAGCGCCACTTACAGGCCCGGCATATGTACTACAGCGCTCCCGAGTGGTCTTGTGTGAACGGAATACTTTTTTGATATCGTATTCGGTTCGTTTGCATTTCGTATGCGTTTGCGTGTAAATGGGGTCTTACACTATGAATCAATCAATCAAACTTTATTTGTTCAACACCTTTTATACAATGACCATGACTGCAAACACACTTTGATTTATTTCAAATGTGTAAAACAATAGTACAAAAATGTAACATGATAATTATTATACAATACAAAATGAATCAGAGTCAAATTGTTATACAAATATAGTACTGATTCAAAATTATATATAAACAAATGATCTACTTAATTACATCTGAAAAGGGGTGGGAAGAAGTTTACACTCATTTAATCCCACCCATTCTCCCGAAAACTAAATTACTAACATATATACATATCTTTTTATTTTCATTTTTTTCTTAAAGTGGACCTATTATGCTATGTTGGAAACATATATTGTAGGGCCATACCTATACAAAACATGTCTGTGAAGTTTTTTGCTTAAAATACCAAACAGATCACCCGTTGTAGCCATGCCTCATACTGCTCAAACCCCTCTTTTGCAGCCCTGTTAGAGAAACGCGGATTTTGGGTCCTTAGCTTGAAAAAAAAAAAAGAGGAGGCGGAGCTAATGCCTGATCAGAACTCTACCGGAGACAAAGTTACATTCTGCTGTGATAAAACGCCATCCTGTTCTAAACCACATCAAGGATTATTTCTGAAACAGTATGGAGCTCAAATGCTTTTTCTCTTGCAGGTTTATCACAAGGTGAGTTCCTTTTTTTATTTCCTGCTTTTTAAACACATGTGCTCTCCAGTACAGGTTAGCTCTGAGTGTTAGCGAGGCTTGCTAATGTAAACAAAGACGAGATTACGTCCAAAACACGTCAGGCATTGTTTCTGATGGCAACTTTCTGTGGGTCCGCCGCCGATTTGACGTCATATCGGCAGCAAATCTGTATCCGCTCGTTGTACCCCCGTTTTTAAAAGATTTGGGTACAGAGGAAAAAGGTTTTTATTTTCTGACGCTGCGTGAGTTCCCCGACCCACCGGGGACACATATTTGAAAGACATCAAAAAGTGCATTTTGCATGATAGGTCCCCTTTAAAGAAATACATTTGTTATTGAAAAAAACCAAAAAAAACATAATTCAAATAAATAAATACGCTGAAGATACAGTGCTGTTAAATGTGTTTTATTATATGAACATGTCTGATAGAGAATATATTAAATCTCCTTCTTCTCCGCCAGCAGACATTTGGCCTTGAAGTGAAGTGAATGGAGATAAGCCGGCGCCTATTTTTCTGATCACCCCTTTCTTACTTCTGAATATGCATAGAGCAAGGTTGTAGACAGTCTCTCCTTAAGATACTGATAGGACTGAATATAATGGCATACTCTGGCCTTCTGGAGCCTGCTTCTCTGCAAGAAAATGTAACTGATTATGTCTTGTGGCTTTAAAAGGAAACGTTTGAGGGACGATGTGTCACAATGGTGTCTCAGAAAAGGTCTTCTTTGGCCAAAACCTCCAATAAATCAGTGTCTGTCTGACGTCAGTTCAAAGCTCTGCTGTGTTTTCCTTGGGTTCTTAGTTTCAAGAATTTCTTCACAACGTTTACCAGAATCAGAATTCCTTTATTGGTCCTGCAGCGGGGAATTCTACAGTGCGACAGAAAAAGTAGCATAGCATGTTTAAAAAGGCATGCAATAATAAAAAAGTAACCTAACTTATCATACTTTTTTTCATCAATATATTATAGGTCTCAGATATATACAAAACATGTCTCTGAAGTGTTTGGCTCCAAACACCAAACAGATCATTGCAGCATTTCCCATAATCCCCTCTGTTTCAGCCCTGTTTCCAAAGTGCTGATTCTCTGTCTGTTACTTTAGATGAAAATAAGGAGCCCCTCCCCACGCCCCTCTGAGAGACATTTGGTTAACCTGTTAAGCCCTGAGCCTGTTTTTCAGGCATTCCCAGAACAAATGACCATATCTTCACTTCTAAAAGGGGTAAATTAATAATCTTTTTTCTCAAAGCAATGATAAACCTGTGAGTTGGATGTAGAAGTGTCAGAATCAATATAGATGTTTTTATTTTAAAGTAAATTCAGATTGAACATAGTAAAGAAATGTAAATTATGGTGTCCGTCCAAGAAAAACTAAACATTACTTATAGTGAAAACCACCCTTGAATGATGGGATAGTAGACTAAAAGCTTTAGGAATCCAAACTATAAGAAAAAATAAGTACCCTGTATCAAGACTGATGCAAAACAAGTGACATTTGACCTTTTTAGAGAGATTTAGAAAAAAAATACTTCCAAAGTATTAAAAAACGAATTGCTCAGAATACATCTGTTGACATTGTGTGAAAGCTGGTTCAATCTTTTTCCAGATCACGTCCAAAGCAAAGAGTTGTGGGTTGTGTTGAACAGTGGGAGGATTACGGAGTTAAAGTGGATTTCAGCGGTTGTACAGGGGGATTTTCTCTGTCATGTTAGCGCCTTCACATCAGCGCATCAGTGCTAACAGGGCAGCATCTGATCTGTGATGTGTTTGTTATCTGAGCCGCTGCTATCTGTTTCCTGACTCAACCCGTTATCTCCCAGCTATCCTCGTCTTTCTTCTCCCGTGACTCCTCCACTGCCTACATTTTTCTTCTCCAGATTACTCTCTGTCCCGCTGTCAGAGGACCAGGCACTAAATGAGATTAGTGATGGTGGCGGAGAGGGAAGTCCTGTCCCGAGGCTCTTCTGGCTTTCCGGACTTTTTTTTATAAATGACGAAGTGAGAGTGACATTCAGTCAGTCAGCGAGGAAGACAAAAGGCAGAACAAGCCTTCCTCTGTCCGCCAGTCCTCCGAACAACAAGCATCGGTCACGCTCTCTTTGTGAAATGACGACTAGAACAAAATCCAATTTCATGACACCATTACAATAAAAAAAAATCTTCTCCTCGGCCGCCATGGACTCAGCGGATGCCTTCATTTACCTCTCCAGCAGCGACACGGCACATACAGATTTGTGCCTTCATGAATAAGCGAATACATAAATAACGCAGATAGCATGAATTATTCAAATCCTCCAGCAACGATGTAGGTGGGAGTGGAAGCTAACCAGCTCTGACAAGAGACTCACACGGGGAAAAGTAATAAAGGTTCAAATAACCTCAGTGGGTCTGCAATCACTTCGGTTTAATCCGTAGATGCTGAGTATGTTTCTCAGAGCCGACACGTGTTTTTATGAGACTGTTGTAGCTGCCTCCACCCTGCCTCCTATAACAGGACAGTCTGCTGGTTATTAGCTCATCAAGGATATTTTCTATGACTTTCACATACATTGTGAGACAGCTACTCATTATTTTACATTTTCAGGGCAATATTGGGCATTCAATTGCTGCTGTACAGTTTGAAACACAAACGTTTACATGTCTGTATTGTCTTCATTTGAATGATGTACTTACCTTTACAAGGGACACCATTTTCGGCAGGCTCTGTGTGCCAACCAGCCCAAAACCACAACTCTAAATATTCCCACATCTTTAAAAGCCCCTCAGCATATCTTTACCAAATGTATTGTCATATCTACAGTAACACCATTAATCTTTACTATGCCAGCATTAACAGCACTTTTCCCCAAACAGTTATTTCACAAGGTCTCAAAATTACCCTTTCAAATTACACACTGTCTCCGATTATAATCAAATCAAGTTTATAATAAGTTTACAATATAATGAGAATATAGTTATATAATGATAATATGATTCAAAAATGACCTGTTGCGTATTCTTCCCTTTTCCCTCTTCCTCTCTTTCTGGACTACATGAACGCTCTGTTTTTACTGGGTGTGCATTTAGTCTCATCTTCAATTTTCACTATTATTGAGCCTGTCCTCCTACAAAAAACGACCAAATAGGTCGATTGTTTAAACAGCTTAGATTACGACATTACGACCCATAGCCACGTTTTAAAGTGTAGCACCTCTAGTGGTTGTGTAAGAAACAACATGCTCCCGTTTATTCGTTTATTCACAAATAACCCTCTCTGGAAAATCCTAAATTGTAGAATAGTTTGGCCATTAAAATGCTTTTTGATTAGATTTCTAGCGAGAAGTGTATATTGTACTTTTAGAATCCATGTCCAGTGGATGTGTAGGATCTATAGTTTGACAGATATTACGAAGATGCTGACGTACCCGTTGATTGAAAACGCTGCTGTGGGTCGTATTAATGGGTCGGACTTGTTGCTATTATGGTATATGAAAATACATGAATACATCTTATTTTGAATAATACTAAGTAAACAGAGATGTCTAAGTCTGCATCTAGTATCCTTTCTATGAACTTTACTTCATCAAACAAACCATTGTGTATGTTGGAACCATGCCAGGACTGCAGGAACAGGATAACACTTGGAAAACGTGATGAAACCAAATGCAAATAGCAAAAATCTATGAATATACAGAGAGACTTGTAATGGATGATTGTGTTTTTTCTTGCAATTAAAACTCAAAAACATAAGCTCCGGTTTCCAGTCTCTTTGTTGAGATATACAGAAATTAAACAAGTATAGCTTCAGGGCAATTTCTCATTCTTTAGATATTTATTTGAGTATATATTGCCCTTTTACTTAGGAGAGGAGTGTAGGTATGTTAGCCCTGAGCCTATACAATAATAATAATAATAATAGTAATAATAATAATAATAATAATAATAATAATTGTGAGGGAATAATTCTGTCTACACTCCAGGAATTTGACCCTTTCCTGCATCTGTCCATTTACGATCAGCCCTGATCGTTATCTCCCGTAAGGAACGTGATAAAGCAGCTATATGTGTTTATACAATACGTTTTACGACTTGATCTGGTGGAAGTAATTATAAAACTCTGGGAACGCGGATCCAAAGCACAGCAGGGGACAGAGACAGTCTCCAGGTACCAAGGCCCATCCCCAAATATGTTGATTTGACTCTCTGTAAACTAGTTAAATGGTCTACCAAGACACAGGCTGATTCAGAAGTGACATGGCAACCCACCCGTGCAGTCAGAACCTCTGAATGCTGTGACTTGTTATGTGAATTTCTCCGGCCGATACTTGTATTAAATATCAGTGTTTGACATCAGAACTCCTGCTCCTCCTGTGTCTCCTTCATGAGTCGGTGACTCACACTGCATTGCTACACAGAAGTTTCCCTTACAATAATATTAATAATACATGTGACTTGTATAGCGCTTTTCTAGAAACTCAAAGACGCTTTGACAGAGAACAAAAAATAGATAAATAAAAAAAATAGGGGGGGTGGGTCAGTGGTTGACAATGTCGTGAACATCCAGTTACAGAATAAAACAGTGTTATTAATTTTACGCTACGCCATATTGATTTTATTCCTTACAGGAGGCAGTGTTACTAACCTTTTTCTCGGTAGATTTGGCGTCTTTTCAGACCCTCTGAGGCAGTACATGTTGGAGAAGTCTCAGATACGTCATTGGACATAAATGCAATATCGACATCACTGTTTATAACATTCACTGTGTGTGGTTTATACAGATACATTTATACACATCAATGTCTGGTTCTGTTGAGCTTGTGTTGCCAACTTCTTCAATGCCATTTGTGTTCAATAACCGACAGAAGGAGAATCCCAGTGCTCAAAGGCTTGTTTGTTACACAATTACATTCATAATTTGCATACTTTATTTGCGTCCTGCATGAATTTCCATCTTTGCATTGACGTTGTAATGTTTGCCCCGTCCCCCGTTTGATCTGAGTTTGGTGTAAATGCATCATAAGGCTTTCAAATAGACTGAAACAATAAAGAAAGGTGTTTGAATGCTTTGCAATAGCTACGTCTCTCAAGTTGAACGCTACAGGGACTGCAGAAATCAGTAATTTCAGACATGAATTATAAATTCAAGTGAGGAGAAGATGTTTTAAACATTCCCTTGGGGATTTTCAGATGTGAATAATGCATTATCATTTTTATACCAACACGTAATGGGCTCAATAAAAACCCAACACTTAGCTCTATCTTTTATGCTTTCTGGCTACGGATCAGTTTCTCTGTAGTATGGCAGACATTTGAAGAGAAATCAACATATTTACATTTTCCTCAACAGAAAAGAATCCAAAGACTTAGAAAAGGTCAGTTTTAAAAGATTAGCTTTCTCTCTTCTCTATTTTTATTATATTTCTGAACGGATAACTTTAATCTGTGCTGCGTAGCAGGGACTCAAAAAGACTGATTCCCTTTAATAACACGGACAATATGAATACTTATTTTCTGATTAGCTCACATGTACGTTTTGACACCACACTCCGGGCGATACAGAAGCTTTTTAAGTGGCACAGTGACCATGAATATCAACACAATAATGATCAGAGACTTTCAATTCAGGAAAATCAGGCTTGTTCTTTTCATTCCAACAGAGCTATATCAGAATCTGTATTTCAATGTATTGATATTAACGGTATTTATGCAAAAGCTGGACCCATGAATATATTTCTGCTAAAAGTACAAATCATTTCCCCGGCAGCTCCGAGCAGCAGTTTAATCTCAAGGTCCCTGATGGCCACATGAAAGCCTCTTGCTCTTTCTTCGATAGCACAGCTCTTGTTTGATACAAAATACTCTCGTCTACAATAGCCCGTAGTGTGCAAAACTGCCACTTGAACTTCCAGAAAGAGCAGTCCTCTTCATATTTCAAATATATCTCCTCCAATCAAGCCGTCGACTGTAATGAAAGACATTTAACAGACATTTAAATGTGTTTTTAGACTTTTCTACCAGCATGTAATAACTTTGGGTATCTTGGGGGATCCATTGAATTTGTTTTTTTCCAGAAAATAGGCTTTGTGGCAAAAACTATAGTTTATCATTTTTGATACTTACAGTTTGTTCAGCAGGATAATCTCCACAAATGAACAATACTGTGTGACTTTTAAAGCAAAAAGCCAACGTTAGGCTATTAAGGAACTACAGCACGGTCACATGACTTCACGTCACCACCGCTAAGCTAAAGGCGACTAAGGCTGCGGCCACACGAGGACGATAACGGTCGTTTGCGTTACTGTTTAGTGCCATATAGACCGTTCGGCCACACGAGGACGACCGAATATGGCACTAAACAACTGCGGAAACGATAACGGGTCCCAAGGTGGATAGAAAGGCATACGCAACGCTCTGGGGGGTCCAACGGCTCCGTGAGTACGCTCTATACGATCATGTTCTGATAATGATGAGGCAATAGCCCGCCTCTCCCCACCTCTGCTGCTCACCCCCGCGTCAAATAAACTGCACACTGAATTCAGATTATTTATCTTTCTCTCGATATGGACATAAACGCGAGTGAAGTTTAATCTGACAGGACGGAGACACGCAGCTCTGCTCACCTGCAGCTCCTCCCGCTGTGATGCAGCGGTGAACCGAGCAAAACACACACTTCAAGTCAGATCATCGCCCTTAGCTATTTTAATTACCTCTCAAACTACCTAAATAAATATTATAAATATGTTTATTTTTACTGTCGGCCGGGTCACTCATTACTGGACCAGCTGCTGCATGAGACAGACACTGACGCTGTCAGAAGAGACGGAGGAAAAAGAGAGGCTCCGTGTATTTTATATATTATATATAGTCGTTATTCATTTGTTTTAAAGCTCAATAAATAACAAAGAAGACCTTG
>CALSBZ010011771.1:0-16051 GCA_943591055.1 Gobionotothen gibberifrons
CCCCCCCCCCTCCGCACCACAGTTACTCCGCTGCGAGACGCTGCATGCACCCCCAACTCTGACTGACTTCCTGTGTAACTGGGAAACTGATAGAATTGGATCATAAGATCGTGGTTTATTTGCAACTTCAGCTGAGGGGATAGGGATGTTTATTGAACTTCGGTTGTATAGCTCTGCCGCTCAGCGCTGCTGCTTGCTTCAGTCTGTGTCTGCGATCTTTCGCACCTGCCTGTAATCTGAGAAGGTCCCGCCTCTCTGGCTGGCTCCCGCCCGGAAAATCTTCAGTGTTGATTGACACTTCAGTAATAGCCTATCAGATAGCGCTGTGGGCGGGACATTGCTCGTGTACACAGAGTGGTGACTGTAGCTGCAGCCAGAGAAACGGCCGCTTCAGAGCCAAAGCTTTATCGGCAATTTGATAAAAAAAAGGCCGATACCGATAATCGGTCAAATGCGAAATATCGGCCCCGATAATCGTCCAGGCCGATAATCGGTCGACCCCTAGTACCCACACACTAACACGCAGCAGCAGACTCCCCATAGAGCGCAGTTTATAACTCGAAGCCTGGCCATCCATACCAAAAATAAGTTAGAAATATTTACCTTCATTCTCCGAGGATTCGGGATGTCTGTTACGACGAGGAGAAGGTGAATGCTGCCGAGACTCTTCGGACTGCTGAGGAGACCTGGAACCCTCTGGGGGCCGCTCTGGAGTTTTAGTTGGCCCGAATTTCTTGCATTTCCTCCCATTTCTCTCTCTGGTTGCAGACTCAGTGCTGTGTTCTTGGACCTCGGTTTCCTCTGGTTTCCTCTTCTGAGTGTATTTAACAGCCAGCTTCTTCCGTCTGCCTCTCCCTGCCTTGGGTGGCATGTTAACGTAGCCTATAATTAAAGTAGAATTTACCTTGTGTTCTGCTCCCAATAATCTCCGATCAAGAATTTGATTTCCCACGCGGCCGAAGCTTTTATACCATCGGGAGGTCACGTGTCGCCTTCGTGTGTGGTTCGGGTGCCATCGTGTGGCCTTCTGTAGGCATCGTACTTGCTTCGGCTGTTGCTTCGGCTGTTGCTTCGGCTGTTGCTTGGCCGATGACCAAGTTCGGGGCCATCTTCATGCGAAATTCACAATTCCATATTCGTGTGTCCATCGGGAGTCAATTTCGGGACAGTGTGACAGGGGCATTAGGCCCATATTGAGCAGCCCATATTAAGACCCAAACTCATGTACAACAACTTCCTTACTTGCAACAAATAAGCACTAATTAGAGGGTTATTGAGGAAGAACTCTCAACTAATGGCTTATTACTTGTAGGATATGGTCATGTGGAATAAGGCATTAATAAGTGTTTTATAATGACTAATAAAGAGCCGATATACTGCTAATATGCATGTTAATTAACAACTAGTTGATGGTTAATTTGTGTACCTTAATATAAAGTGTTACCTTCAAATGAAAGACAACAAAATAGACTTAAAATGAGCATAGAATATTAAATGGATTAACATTTAAGATAATATAATAGTGCATTAAAAGAGGATAGTGCAAATGCACATTGTGATTCCAACTGAAAGTAATGGCAGCATTGGGTTGACCAAAGCAGGTGACACAATGTAGGTGCATCAGAGCATTGAGAAAGTGCAGCAGAGAGCAAGTGTTAGCTACCTAAATGCTAAAGTGAACAGATATGTTTTGAGCTTTCAGCGAAAGACTTCCAGCGAGCAGGCTTCCCTGATGTCTACAGGCATTTTGTTTCATAGCTTTGGGGCATAATTGACGAGGGCTGCATCATCAATCTTGTTTTCGTGGCGTTTCTGGGAACCTCTAACAAGCCAGCAGCAGATGATCGCAGTGCTCTTGACGAATGAACCTGCAGATTAAAAGGCTAAAAGTGCGACCAGAGGGTTTTTTTTTTTATTCTGCTGTGCCTGAAAAGCCGTATTCTACTGAAGCAGCTGTTTTAGTAGTGGCCGGTTTAGAGGAGCGAGGAGTAACTAAGAAGGCAATGATGGTACAAAACACGCAGTACATTTGTATAACAGCAAACATCAGAGACCCTTGAGTATGCTTTTATAAAAAGGCACATCATTCCGTGTATTGCCAAGTCTTCCTATTTGACCAGGGTTGCAGTCTAATAGTCTATTTTGCTTAGGAACCTTCCTAACGGAGTGAAATGACCCGGAAGTACCTCAGTAGCAGCCATGATAAGTGCCGTTCGAATTCGTCTAAATGAAAGGAAAGGAGGTTTCAAACTTCCTTTATAACCTCCTTTAGCTTAGGAACCACTGGACCTTCCTAACCGAAAGGAGAGGAGAAAATGCTGCCCCACAATGCCTTGCAGCCGCAGCATTTGCCGTCACACAACAGTCGGCCGTTCACGGAAACAAACGATTATGACGGAGAAATTATATCATGAAAGTTACGGTGCTTATTAAGCTTTTTAAAACGTATGTGGTAAGTTGCCAAAGTGCTTTGTTTTTAACGTTCATCAGTATTATAATCAAAAAGAGAAATATTATCAAATAAAGTCAACATTTCACAGAGCTGTGTGGGGTTTGTTCAACTTTTAAAAGATGTTTGAATGGTGATATACACAGTGATAGATGTTAAGGACTAACGTTTATAATAAATACATTTGTATTTATTTTAAGATCTTTTCATCCAATCATACGTATTGGGATCATTTGTATTTATGTGGACCGGAGGGAGAGGGTGACGAGCATAAGTTTCACTTTCCTTTTTTATTTCAAATCCAACTTTGGTCATGAAGAATATGTTTCTCTGTTGTCCACGTTCATAAAGCATAAAGCAACAGCCTCAGAGCACGGTGCAGAGTCTCTAGATGAGTTTACAGTAGTCCCTCGTTCTTATTAAACATCCATGTTGTAGTCCGCTGTATAGACAACTGTGGTTTCCATGGTTTCCCCACAGCAGCAGACGCACAAAAGGACGTCCGCTGGCGCATCATAAACACGTCGGATAGTGAAAGTGCAGTCGGATTCTCTAAAGTACTGCAGTCTCTTCTCCTAAGTCCTTTTGAATTCTCCTATGCACTATCCCTTAACCCCGTGACGTTTCACTCAGAGGTCAAGGAATAGACGATAGGGTTAGAACTTAGGAGCTGATTTTTAAACTATTCGACTGCAACCCTGATTTACCTTCTTAGCCGGCATACAAAATGGCGTGTTGAAGAATGTGCTGTCGTCCGGGCTGGCGGGAGTGGGATCCTGAAGAGAGTCTTTGCGAACACTGTCTGCCTGACTTCCACCCTAAAATGATAATACCATTTTAGAAAAATTATAATTTCATGAAAACAATCAAAGCATTTTATTTACAATGAAAGACTAAATGTGAGTGAACAGAAGAAACATGTATGTGGCAAATCAATGCCAAATGACATATTCATCGTTTCAACTAGCATCAGGTTATTATGCTTTATTTAAGTATTTCTTTTAATTGACTCAAATGTAATATTATTATTCTAAATTGGTGATGTAATAAATACTAGTATAATACTCCAGTAATTGTTATTTAGATTTTTTGTACTAAATAAAAAAATCTTGAAGAGGATATGTTTGGAAGTTTTATTTTCCATCGATGACCCTCAGTTTATCTCAGCGTTTACACTGCTCATTCTCCTCCAACAGCGCCTGGTGCCTGGTGTGCTTAGTCTTTCTCGCATGTATGCCTACTTATGTTCATTAAGGATAACCGTGAGCCTGGTTAGAGGCTTTATTTATGTTTTCCTTATTAGACAAGAAACCCTTTACGGCATGGAATGTTTGTTTTTGTTTTCTGCTTCATTTTTTGATTATTCTCTTTGTTTAAGCCCATCTTCTTCTTCTTCTTCGATATATATATGTAGAAAGTACATTGAAAGGGGTTGTGACCGCAAAAATGCATTTGACTCCATGGCAAATGAAATACAGGCATGTTATATTGTTTTTGTGATTTATGTGTACGTCAGTAGGTGTTATATGAAACCTGATGTACTTATATGATTCTGTTTTCTTCAAGGTTGTATCTTCCTGGTCGAATGTACTTACTGTAAGTCGCTTTGGATAAAAGCGTCAGCTAAATGCAATGTAATGTAATATGTTTTTTAGGTCCTTATCAAGTATTTAAAAAAGGTTGACGAAGTTATATCACTCATTTTAGATGATACATGACATGTACTAGTATTATGATTGCAACTTATAACTGTAATGGCTTGGCTAATGTCTCTAAAAGATATGAAGTTTTTACTTGGTTGAAAGATACAAATAATATTAAAATTATTTGTGTGCAGGAAACGCATTCTAATTTGGAAAACGAGTTCAAATGGAAATCAGAATGGGGTGGAGATATTTATTTCAGTCATGGCACTACTAATAGTAGGGGTGTTATGATTATGTTTAAAAAAGAAATTCAACACTTAGTTCATTCTGTACAAACTGATGAGGATGGAAGGTGGATTATGTTAGAGGTGACAGTGGATGACTTGCACGTAAATATCATTAATATCTATGGGCCAAATGATGATAATCCAAACTTTTTTGAGGAGATCCATAAGGTTATCTCCTCTCTAAAAAATAACCAAAATATTATAGTTGGAGATTTCAATACGGTGTTAAACATAAGTAAGGATCGTACAGGTACTCATAATCACCCACAGACCTTAGATGAAATCCAACAACTCAAGGCCTCCTTAGATTTAGTGGATATTTGGAGACAAAAAAAATCCAAATTCAAGCAGGGGATGACTACTTTCTTATCACCTTTTCCCTGGTTCACAAAGTATTCAAATGTAGTATTGGTGACCGATTAAGATCTGACCATGCCATCGTAACACTGCAAATTATTACAGGGTGGCTCAACACACCATAAAATGGGAAACTATCAACTCTAGCGAAGAATGGGATAAAAAGGAATAATAAATGCTTTTGATGATATTGGACTGTCAACCTATTTTTAGTTTTGTTTATGAAATGTTGAAGTGACCAACTGACTGCAATTTTTTTTTTGTCTGAGATAGGAATGTATTTTTTTGTTATTGTAATGTCCATGTTTTGTATCTGTAGCCTGTACAATAAATAATAATAAAAATAATAATAATAAGGAGGCGGCTGACTCCAGCAACTCGTTTTGCATTTTTGGGCAACTCGTCGAGATGAGCTCTGATCTCCGGATCATATTTACACATGAATTCAAATAATTCTAGGAAGTTACCGTTATTAAGATCTTCCTTGGTTTCCCTGTGTCCACGTAGAGATGTCTTGTTTGGCACAGAACAGCGCAATATCAAGGACGACTTTAAGATGCTTCCGATTTCTTTCTATAAAGTCATGATCATGTGCCTCCTGGTTCATTTGGTCAACAACATTCCCCCTTCCTGACGTTTGGGTTCCCTTGTAGCATTCAAACCTTCTCATGGACTTGCAGTGGGCCTCGCTTTTTTCATGTCTCTCCAACGACTTACGCAGGTGCTTCCAGTCTTGATAGCCATCCCTCGTAAATGCACCTTCAGCTCCTGGGCTGGGGAAATGTCTGCACATTTTACAGAAAAGCGCGTCCCTACTTGCGCTGTATTCCACCCAGGGAAAATCTCCATACCACCCCGATGAGAAGCACCTTGCTTTTCCATGATTAACAGTGTAGGGGAACTTCTTCAGCTTTGGCTGTGAAGGCGGTTCATCAAGTGCAGACAGACCAGCGGGTAGGCCTACACCTGCTTCATGCTGACGACCGGGAGCGGGAGGGAGCACTGCTAGCGCCGTGGAGCAAGCGGCCGTCACAGTCTCCGGACTAGTCGGAGAGCCAGTCCATGTAAACATTTATAAAAAAAACTAGGGCCGGGACTTTAACGCGTTAATTAAGATTAATTAATTACACAAAAATTAACGCGTTCAAAAAATTAACGCATTTTAATCGCACTTATTTTTGCACCGCGGAACGTTTCTCACTGGATGAGTTTCAGGCGTACCGATTATACTGGAGCACCAACTAACGTGCATGACTTCAGACAACAACAAACCACAGTGAACAATAGCCAAACATGAACGAAGAAGCTGATGAGACCGCGTTGGTTGGCCCCGTGGATGGGACATTTTGTTTTAAAAAACGGACGGATGGAAGCGTCGATAAGAGCACGGTGGTGTGCAAATTATGCAAAAAGGAATTCGCATATCACCGCAGCACATCAAGCCTCAAGTATCACCTCAATGCTAAACATATAGCAGCTAGCGTGGACGTTAGCCCGACTCCGAGTACAAGGACCCACACCCAACCCACACAAAACTCCCTGGCTCACTGGATTGCACTCGACTGTAGACCACTTGGAGTGGTAGAAGATAAGGGGCTGCAAAAAACTGTTGGTAAATCAACAAAGTCTGTTATGGCCTCTGAAGCAACAGAGAGATGTTTTCTAATAGTCAGGGTTTCCAATGTTCTGAATGTACTTGAAAGTATTGTGTTTTACTTAAAAACAAAGTGTTATAGTTTACAGAAGGTCTACCTACCTATAGGCTACCTGAATCTCTGAAATGTACTATATTCCTAAATATGCTATTGCTACACTTTATGGCAAAAATTGCACTTTTCTGTTGGTCTTGGTTAAGTACCACCTTGAAAAAAAATAAACAATGTTTTGTTGCTTAAGCTTATGTATTCAGTCATTATTCAATGGTATACTAAAATTCATGTGAAAAAAATTGCTTCTCACTGTTCTCAGGTCAAATATTTATATGCGATTAATTTCGATTAATTAATTACAAAGCCTCTAATTAATTAGATTAATTTTTTTAATCGAGTCCCGGCCCTAAAAAAACCACATACTTTTGAAAGACTTAAAATGGTCAAAACTTAAGAAATTGTGTTTTTCAAGGATGGTGGTATGAATAAGGCTTTCTGGCAAACACCTTGATAGCTCTCTTGTACAGCTGTTCTATGGGTTTCAGGTTTGTGGCACAAGCAAACGACCAGTTTGTAAAACAGTATTAATTACATTACATTTAGCTGACGCTTTTATCCAAAGCGACTTACGATAAGTGCATTCGACCAACAAGATACAAACTGGAAGAAAACAGAATCATACAAGTACATCAGGTTTCATAGAGCTAAAACATTTCAAGTGCTACTCAACTGGCGTGTCATGATTTGAGTTTTGTGTGTTAAGTTTTGGGTTTATTTTGCTGTTCTGTTCTCCCTGTCTCTTGTTTTCCTCCTGTGTCTGATTGTCTCATTGTGTTCACCTGTTGCCCTTGTGTTTCTGCCTCCTTTACCCAGCTGTTTCTCATCCCGTGATTACCCCTCTCTGTATTTAGTCTTGTCTTTCCCTGTGTTCCCAGGTCGGTTCATTGTTTGTCTTTCCCTTCACGTCACGCTCCATGTTTGTCCCTGAAGTTTTTTTTATCCTGGATTCTTTACTCGTGCTCCCCTGATTTGGTAATGTTAAGTTTGTTTCTTGTTTTCTTTTGTCATCAGCTTTTGTAAAATAAAGCTTTTTGTTATCCCTTAAAACCTGCTTATCTTTTTTAATGCTGCATTTGGGTCCTACCTTTTCCACGCATCCTATCATGGCTTTAGTAAGCCAGTCCTTTATTAGTATATAAGTGCTTTGTTAGCAATTATTTGTTAGTAATTGTATTGCTCGAAGTGGAGTCGAAAGAGATGAGTTTTCAGTCTGCGCCGGAAGATGTGTAAACTCCCGAACACGTCCCAGCTATTGCCTTCACTGCAACATTGCCCCGAGTGACCACTTCCAGGGCCAAACCCCGTCCCGTTTGAACCTATAGCCCCTCCCACCAGGCTTACAGGTGACACACTTAAACTCCAAAACACATTGTCAAAATAAAAATCCGACCCAAACATAAACAGGTTAACTACCTCTTAACACAATCATTCCCCATAATTAACAAGAGCAAAATAAATAAGAAATTGCATGGTTCATTTCACGGAAGAGAGCAGGAAATGTTTGGTGTGTGTGTGTGTGTGTGTGTGTGTGTGTGTCGGCTGTCAGTGGCGGAGTCAGTCACTCTGTGATCCGCTCCGTCACAAGCAGTTACTGGAAGCCAGTGAAGGGAGCGGAGGAGCGGCGTGGCGTGGGAGAATTTAGGAAGGTTGAAGACCAGACGAGCCACATGCAGGTAGACCAGCCAGGAGGGAGTTGCAGTAGTCTAGGCGTGAGATGACGAGAGCCTGGACCAGAACCTGCGTCGCTTTCTGGGTCAGCTGGGGACGTATCCTCCTGATGTTGTAAAGAGTGTATCTGCAGCAGCGGGTTGTAGCAGCGATGTTTGCAGTCAAGGACAGTTTGTTATCTAGGGTCACACCCAGATTCCTTGCAGTCTGAGTCGGGGAAACAATCGAGGGGCCGATGTTGATTGTTAGGTCAAGAGTGGGACAATCTTTTCCAGGAAGGAAAAGCAGTTCAGTGTCAAGGTTGAGCTTGAGGTGGTGAGCAGACATCCACTGAGAGATGTCTGCTAGACAAGCAGAGATGCGTGCGACGACCTGGGTCTCTGAGCGGGGAAAGGACAGAATTAATTGGGTGTCGTCAGCGTAGCAGTGATATGAAAAACTATGCGGGCTAATGACCGATCCGAGCGAGTTTGTGTACAAGGAGAAGAGGATTCAATGTGGGATAGAATCATACAGTGGAGGTATGACTTTGCAGCATTGACAGTTAAGAAAGCAAATGAGGAGTTCTTTTCCAAAACGCTATATATCCATTTTAATAGTTTTCAGGAAAATGACATTTTTTACCTAGACCCACACATTTTGTTAATATTAAATGTATATATATATATATATAGAATATATAGCGATTTGGCATGAAACGTTGATAGAGCAGTGAATAGGTTCAGTACACAGCAAAATGGCACAACAAACTCAATTTTCAATTTCGCTTTTATAGCATTTTGGAAAAGAACTCCTCAAATGTTGTTCAGCCAGTGTTGAACCTTGTCCAAAGCATTTGAGAGATAGGATGAGATAATTTCAGTGTTTTTCCCATGTACAAAGATGACCGCATCATCGGCATATATTTGCACATTCAACTCAGGACATACATTATGCTGGCAAGACCATTCCCCTCCTCCTCCAAGAAGATTCTGATCTCATATTTAAGCGCCAGCAGGCCCAGCACCCTGGACAGCACTTTTCCGCGAGAGAGCCATCGGGACTCGCTGTGAAAAAGAACAGCTGTGTACTCGGAGCCCATCCCCTCGAACAATGTGGAAAAAAGGTGAGCTTGCAGTGGTCTTGTTTTTATGTAATTGACGGTGGTTATAACATCGGACAAAACGGCATTAAGCTGAGTGCCTCTCTGTGTATTATACAGTGCGTCCACACTGCTCTCAGTGCAACACGCTTGATGAGCGCCTGTAGCCCTCCCCGTGTTCCTGCCATAGCCCGGGCACCGTCTGTGCAGATCCCCACACAGTCCTCCCATTTCATTTTGGCTTCACTCAGACAGGTGTCGATTATTTTGAACAGTTCATCAGCTGTTGCTCTCTTTCGGACATAGTTGCAAAATAGCAAATCCTCGCTCAGCTCATCTGTATCCACGTATCTGACATACACAATTAACAGACAGTCCTTGATACTGTCTGTAGCCTCGTCTACCTCGAGCGCAAAGTGTTTGGCTTTTACTTTCTCAACAAGCTGCTCTTTCATGTCTTCTGAGATTTCATCAATGCGTCTAGCAATAGTGTTGTCGGACAAGGGGATGGCTTTGAGTTTTTGGGCAGTTGCCTCGTCAATTAAAGTTGAAACCATATCTATAGCGCAAGGGAGTATGAGCTTCTCAGCGATGGTGTGTGTGTTTTTTAGACTGGGCGATACGATAGGCCACTTTATACGAGGCAAGTTGAGCATTAGATGTGACAGATGCTGTTTTAACAAAGCAGATCTGCTGACCACGATATTCTTGTAGTTTTCTCTGAAAGAAATCGAGGGGCTTGTTCACATCATTGGGGTGTGTGGTCTCAAGTGACGTTTCATCTTGTTTGGTTTCATGCTCGCTACTGCTAAGGTTTTGAGACAGAGGACACACTGGTCGTTCCTCCCCACCTACCACGTTAGATGTGAAGCCAAGGGAGATGTATGACTCATCATACTTTCTTGATTTGGGCTTAGTTGCTGCAAGGCTTGTCGTAGGCTCATCCACTTTTCTTTTAACTGACGGCCGTGTTAAAAACCTCTCAATTTTGTAGATTTATTTTCGAGCAGTGTTTCTTTACAATTTCGTCCCGCGCCCCCCCTGCAGTACCTCCGTGACCCACCAGGGGTCGCACCCCACAGTTTGAAAACCACTGCTTTAGGTGATAGTAGGCTGATTTAGTAACTGTTTTAATGTGACTGTTGAAACTCAGGTCAGAGTCCATGACTACACTTAGATTTATGGCTTCATCTGTTGTTTTGAACATTACAGACTGAAGCTCAGCGCTAACTTTTATACGTTCTGCCTTGGCTTCAGGTGTTCTTTTCCCCATAATGACTGACCGCCTCGCTGCACATTATCCCTTGCATAAAGATAGATTGTGGGTCCCTTATAACATGTTGTACACAGTGGAAATAAACATTCTGGTCACCTTAACATCAGGGATCTTGTACATTAAACTCCTTCTGAATCAAACCGTCACGGTAGCCTTACCTTACTGATCCATCTTAAATTAGAAAAAAACACGTTACTTTACCAGCAGAGAGAAAATTGATTATTAATGTGACTAATAAAGAGCAGTTTGATTATTAAGTATTATTCTGTTGATCGATGTCATTACATTTGGTGAAAAGCACATAATGACTTGTTTATGACTCGTTTTGTCAAAGTTTAGGACTTGGACTTGACTTGAACTTGCCCATCCTCACTTGAGACTTGACTTGGACTTGAGCGCAAAGACTTGAGACTTGACTCGGACTTGAGCGCAAAGACTTGAGACTTGACTCGGACTTGCAAAACAATGACTTGGTCCCACCTCTGCTACTTTGTAGCTGGTTCTTCATTCTAATGATTTCATCATTTGAAGTATCACATCATTTAACGTAATTTAAACAATCTCATCATTTACCTCAATATCTGTATATGGGGGTGGGTCATCTTGTTCTGCTAGCATTTGTACCTGTTTCCTCATGAGCAATGTAACCTCCCTCCTTTCATACCTTTTAAGGTATGTAAGTAATATGTTCTTTAGAAAGGGCCGTGGTGATCAATCGGTACATTAGAGTGCGGGTACATGGAATGCAACAACAACAACCTCTAGTACTCCCCGGGGCACCCCTATGCTATCCTTGTACACTGTGGAGCCTCAACTCCCTCCTGGGACTGGTCTCTTAGCCCTACTGGCTTTGGGGTGTTTCGCTATGTTGATTAACTGATCCGCTGTCATTGGTACTGCATAAGAAACATCACTGGCTGTACAAGTGCCCAGATCTCAGTCCAATCCTGTGGCAAGACTGAATACAAGGTTTTAGTTCCACGATACCACCCAACACCTACTCTGGGATACTGCATTTTGGTCAGTTACAACAGTTGTAGAATTGCATCACTTAAAAGTTCCTACTTCAGTACCTTTGGGTGGTCTGTTCTAATGCAGTGATAAAGTCCCTGAAATGGTGTGAACACCAGTGGAATATCAATAACTCATTATACTAATTTATCTTCAATTCTGGTCTATTCAAAGAACAATGTAACCCCTTTAACAGTGTGTGGAACCTTGGGTGTCCGAACATGTAACAATTACTCCCTCCTTTATCAAGGATTTAGAACAGAAGTAATTTCATCAATGGTTTGTAGTTCAATTTAGGAATTTTCACTTATGGCGGATATGTTTTACTTTAAGTAACGTCTCTACATTTCAGGTCATCACTGATTAAATGGAAGACCATTAGGAGGTGGTGGCACTTGTCTTTTAAATCTCATAATCTGGTGCCGTGCGCTCCCTGTGAAGCTGCAAGTAAGATTTAAAACATCTGCAGGGTGGGTTGAGCGACCCCTTCTCCCTAAACGATATTGGTTGTCTAAAATATGCACCATTACAATGAGTGATCCAAGGCCCCGCATGTATTACTCCCAATTATATTACTTTTTCCAAAATAAAATTTGCAATCGCTCTTTGCCCAGTGTCTTTTTAAAACTCTACATCTTGGACGACAAACAAATGTTATTTCCACCTTAACAGTTCTCCTGTGGTAATAACTATGCTACAATGGTGAAATCAATACTTTAGATTGGAACACTATATTTGGCTTGGTACTGGTTCTCCCTTTAACATTTTCCATACAAATAAAGATTTGTCTGCTTTTATAGAGTGGTTACTAGAACTATCCCTTTAAACTGTAGATCAATATTGTAACAAATTAAATCTCTACCAAATTCACACATGAATAAGAATCTCTTAGAGAATAATTTGTTTACATGATGAAAAGATTGAAGAATATGTTCGACTCTCCTCCTAAGTCCAAAACACCCACTGCTTAAAGTGTGGTGAATATTTCCATCATGACTACCCCTTTATCCCACAGTACCCTCAGTGTCATAAAAGTAATTAATGTACAGAGAAAACAGATTGTTAATTTACTATCTGTTTGTTTAAAGTTTCCAGGTGATGCAGACAGACCAGAGGATGCTGAACACGAGACTCGAGAGACACACCAAGATTCCGAACATCAGTGAACTTCAGCATGGAGTGAAAGGTACAAAGACCCCTTTCATACTTTACAAAGAATAGATAAAGTAACAACTATAATACACTGATAATTAAACATGACTAAATACTGACACATCAGGGAAATTGACTGTTCCTTCCATGCAAAAGGTTACATTTAGATTTGACCAAGCAACAAGCAACATGATTTATTTGTCAGCTTTCACATGTCAATGTATTTAAGGCAATTATTATTTTACTTTGTGAAAACTACTACCATTTGTCTCTACATATTGTCTGTAAAAACGTGGTAAAAGTCGTTCTTACAGTGAGACAACCGAACAGCATGACACTACAGTTGCACTAAGTTCTGATAACAGTTGGATATTATTTTAATAATAACATATATTTTAATGTTGATTAACTGCAGACTGATCATTTATAATCTGATTATCTTTGTATTACAAAGTGAAGAATTTCAAAAACACATTCAAATAATTTTGTATTTCTTTCTACAGCCCTTTAACGCACCTCTTTCATAAATAACATACTTACTCTGCAATAATGTCATATGTTTCTTGTCATTTCTGTTAGGAAAGGACATACCTGAAGGACACAACTGCCTCACCGTTTTCTCCGAGGGGCAAGAAGAAAATGAAAAGCTGATATGAGATTAAAGACCAATACAAGACATTCACTAAGAAACTACTCTTTTATTGTGAACACAAAGATCTGCACACTGAATAGTGTGTATTCAAACAGGACCATAATTAGTTTGACAGCTGTGCCCAGTATGGGCTCACAGGTGCAGTTAGGTGGTTTCTTCATCAGGCCTGGTCCTCCTCCATCAGGTCTCGTCCTCCTCCATCAGGTCTGGTCCTCCTCCCAGAGAAAGACCACTCCACCTCAGTCCTCTCCAGCCAAACCCACAGACAGGACATCCGTCACACTGAGGTTTCTCCCAAAGTCTCTGCAGCTCTCTGGACATCACGCTGTCTCAATTGATCCACACTGTGAATATGAGGGGAAAATGTGTGTAATAAATGCTTTAGACGTGCGGTTTTCAAAGTGTGAGGCGCGGCTCCCTTGGGGGGCGCCAGAGAGCTTCAGGGGAGGCGCAGCGTGAGAAAAAAAAGACGAGAAACTGTGAAATCTAGCTGGTTAATTGCAGCTAACTTTATGCGAGCGGCAACATGCAGTGTGCGAAATAGCACACGTCCGATCGTCCGGGACGTGTTATTTATAATATCCGACAAGTACATATTTTCCATTGACAAGTGAAGTTTTTCGCCCATAAATGTTAGTTTCGGTTCTACTTGTCGATTCCTAAGGAAATGTATCCCGCCGCTTTCTGTACTGTTAGACGGGGCGGCTCCGCTGCCCTCATCTTTGTCTCATCTTTGCCTCATCTTTGTCAACCTTTCTTATGTTCTTTCTTTAACACGTAATGAAGGTTATTAAGTCTTTTAGCTCCTTTGTGCCCAAGAGCCTAAGGAGTGCGTTCAGGTCGAGGGCTATTCAGTTAGGGGGTTTTAGTCTTCCCCCCCATGGTGGGGACAGGGAAGCTAAATTGCACCTCCTTTGCCCGGTGCGTGCGCTAGCATGTTATGTGGAGCGCACGGCTGCCCTTAGACGCACCGAACAGTTGTTCGTGTGCTTCGGGGGCGGGGTGATCGGGAAAGCTCTGTCCAAGAAACGCCGAGCAGGCTGGCTCTGCGAGTGCATTGCACTGGGGAGAGCCTGCCCCACGGGGGTTCGTGCGCACTCCACACGGGCTGTGACTGCGTCGACAGCCTTATTCAGCGGTGTGAGTGTGGAGGATATATGCACAGCGGCGTCTTGGTCGACGCCAGGCCCCTTCATAAGGTTTTATCTCTCGGACATGTCGGGCTCTTTCTCCTCGTCTGTGCTTGCTGGGGCAACACAGGACTGGTAGGGACCCCTTCCCCGGACGTAATGCGCCTTCGCTGTTCTCGGGACCTCTGAGGGTCCCGGGATGGGCGAGGGGCGCGCTGGGCCCTTACAGGGCTGGAGGGCTGCTCTCCTCCTGTCGGGAGGCAGGAGGGGGGTAGCCCTCCACACTTTAGTCCACACACACTCTGCACGGGGTCAGTGTTTGAGTGTGGGGCATGGGCACTGGCACTCTCCCTGCGATCCTTAGGGACTCAGGGAGATGGGTGCACAGTGAGCCCATACAGAGCTGGGGGTTCTCCCCGTCCGCCTAAGGGCAGGGGGGGGGGGGACCCCCACCACTGTTTTTTGGGCACACCTTCTGCGAGGCAAGCGCGGCAGGGTGTGCTCTGTCAGCCGCAGCCCAGACTTCGGGCTAAAGGAGAATGTGGGGCAGCAGCTGCTGACCAGAAAGGCCGGTCAGGGACAGTAGGGTGGAATGTTGTTTTTGGACGACAGTGCGTACATTTATCGTGGCTGTGAGAGATATAACGTTGGGTTATGTATTGTAACCCTTGTTATATTAACACAGGCGGAGCCCTCTACTCAGGGCACTGTCTGTCCTATTCCGCTCGCTGAAGAGAGGTGTAGGATGACAGTCAGGAGGCGAGGCCTCCTTTTATACGTTGTGATGCGCACGCATTCAGGTAGGCCCGCCCATGGCCGGCCACGTCTATAAGAGTTTCAGTGGGAGAATGCTCGCAGGATAAGGTAGTACCCATAGAGTCCAGTAGAGGGCTCCGCCTGTGTTAATATAACAAGGGTTACAATACGTAACCCAACATTATTAGAAATCAGCTGTTTATTATGCGGTTCAAGGGATAATTCTCCCCTAAAGAGAAGAGGGAGGACACTCCTCAGATGTCTTAACACATGGGACATCATAAAACAGTACACACACACAAATCAGCTGTTTATTAGGCTGCAGTTTAAGGGATCATTCTCACCTAAAAGAAATAAACAGGATTGTAAACCTAATGTTGGGGGATCAGCAGTTTCTTAGGTTGCTTTTTTCTGCAACTCTGTCGATGACCAAGTCATTGTCGAGGGACATGAGGATGTCTTTTTCTGTTGACATAAGGCTTTTGATGTGCTTGAGTACAGAGAAACTTCTCTCACAAGCTACATGTGTCACAGGCAGAGTGAGAAGAAACTTGTATCCTAAACCAACGATTAATGTTAAACATAATGTTAATTATTTTTATAATACAATACTACTTGAATTAATACTTAAAGGAGGGGTAGGTAAGTTTGAGAAACCGGCTCGAGATACACTTTTTGTCATATTCCATGGAATGCTCTTAATATCCTGATAGCAATGCATATTCTAAGTGCTTTGAAAAAAAATCCATAAAAAAAAATCATCTGTGGAAGCCGTAATACTGTAAAAACTACGACCAATTATTTTAGCCGGGCCGGCTAAAATAACTGGTTGGCCGACCTGTCTGTCAGCCTTCAATCTCGTGCACACACACACACA
>CALSBZ010011849.1:0-10697 GCA_943591055.1 Gobionotothen gibberifrons
CATTTGCACATTGCTTTGGTAAAATGTGTCTGCCACATAAATACATTCACACGTTGATCTTACTCTTGAGGCCAGAGTATACATCTTATAATATTATCCAGCAGATCTTTTTTTATATACCTTAACAGCGGAACGACTGGCAACTTACAGGCGGATATCATAAAGTATGTGTGTTTTGCATTTGAATCCAGTCCAGAGCGCTTCAGTTTATACTGCTGATTGCTTTCTCTTCTTACCACTGTGGTTGTGAGGAAAAAATGTTGACAGTAAAAACAAAAAAATACATATTATTAAACCTGTGTTTTCACTGTATGGCTTGGTTGTGTTTTGTATACCTATTATGAATGATTTTCAGATTCTAACTTGAGAGAACATCACTTGTTCCTCACAGTCCCAGTTGCACACAGGTAGTTTGGGCAGGTCATGCTGACAGAGTAAGGGACTTTCTTTACATAGGTGTTCTAGTCTATTAGTATATTTGTAACGGCTTTCCTGCCTGATTGTTTTCTGTGGGTTTACGGGGTTAAAAGTGATGAGCCTTAATTTGTTTTCCTGGTTGTGCTGCCCAGTCTTGTTTTTCAGATTGTCGTCAGAGCTGGATCTAATGCATCTATTGTTATCTTGTTGATAAACATTGACAAACTGTATGATTTATCTTACTAATCAGTGATGGTATTAAGGAGTGTATCCAGCCTCTTTGCATAAAAAGGGCAGAGGCTGGATCAATGTATCTTTTACTGTTTATGGTGTGGTCAATCATGGGACTTAGGTGTGTCGACTGGGGAAGCTGAACAAGTTTTAATCTGCATTTTATAATACTGAACTTTTACCTGATTATTTATATAATAAACGTTTGAACTTGAGGCCGCGTCCCTGTCCATCCTTTTACTCATATCTGCGTGACTTGTCCTAAGGGCTCGTATTGGGACAATTAAAGCGTCCCTTAAAAGGAGCAGTCGGTAAGTTTGAGAAACCGCCTCGAGTGAACAAAAATTCCAAAGTACACAACCGAAAAGAATCCGCCCCTTCCGTCAGACTTCCTACAGAGCACCTCCTCCAACACACGTGAACGCGCACATGAACTCAGTGAAGACTTACATTGCTCAATCAGATGTAAGAAAACAACACCTAAGATCATGATAATGAATGTAAAACAAATGTATAACATAAAATAAATGTATAACTCGGCTCGGGAGAGTGTGGCTGTCTCCTCTCTGCTCTGACTGCAGAGCTGCTGCGGGAGGCAACTGTGAGTCTGCGCGCCTGTGAGTACTATGGGAGGGTTGAGGGGCTCACAGCAGCTCCTTAACTGCAGAACAATACGTGAGTCTCCAAACACCAGAAAAGTCCCTAATAACACCATTACAAGTGGTTAGATTAGCGGTTAGTCGCTTTTGACAAAAATAAGTAGCCGGAGGGTTTGGAAAGCCGCCGAATTTAACGACAAAGTCGCCAAGTTGGCAACACTGGAGCGGCTGCTGCTGGCGACTGAGCAGGAGACGGGAAACACGCCCAATGACGGCACACACGCAATGACTGCACAAGTGTGTGTGTGTGTGCACGAGATTGAAGGCTGACAGACAGGTCGGCCAACCAGTTATTTTAGCCGGCCCGGCTAAAATAATTGGTCGTAGTTTTTACAGTATTACGGCTTCCACAGATGAAATTTTTTTATGGATTTTTTTTCAAAGCACTTACAATATTCATTGCTATCAGGATATTAAGAGCATTCCATGGAATATAACAAAAAGTGTATCTCGAGCCGGTTTCTCAAACTTACCTACCCCTCCTTTAATAGGTTAAATTATGACAGAGGCATGAATTCCAAAAATATACGCAGCTTTATTTAACAAGTGTTGGAAACTGTTTAAAATGTCAATTCATGTAAAGTGTTAAAATGGCAAAATATAATTCCACACGTATATAAGTTACCCTCCTCAGTTGGGCAGGCCTGGTCCGCTGGGTTGCAGTGCCTGCTAATCGTGAGGGACAAAAACAAGAAAAGCCACACACCAAAACCATGCAATATTCAAACCACAATCTCTATACAAAAATAACAGTGAGATATTTAGCATACAGAAAAGAAGGTGTCACACCGTGCAGTCCTACACTGAAGGCGGGCAGCATTCCACCCGGGCCCAGGCCTACGCCGCAGAGGAAGAGCAGCGCAACCTAAGACACAAACAATAAAATGATTATATTGCACACTGCACATGAAGAAAATGAACAAGAAAATACAAAAAAAACACTGGCCTGGTCCTTTTGAAAAGGAAACAACATAACATGTTAGTTGCCAGCCTCATTCACCAACTCAATATAAAATGAAAGAGTTAAAAACAAGGCATACTTTCACAGACTTATTTTCCAACTCAGTTTAATCCTGCCGGGGAAATGGTCACTTAATATCCCGGGTAGCTGGGCCGGTTGTGTGCATTAAACTCTGTAAAACACATAAATAGGTTGCTTAAAACACAATTAAAAACGTCGGTTTAAAACGCCATTTAAAAGCAAATTGCTCGTAACAGACCCGGTCTCGTGCCTGTCGGGAGAGTTTTTCTCCGTCAACGGTAAAATCTCGTTTTGCACTCGCCCAAATATAACCGAAACTAAATGAACCACTTGCATAAGTTAATATAAAAGACCATGAAACCACCTTAAAACTGTTATTCCTACCTTTGTCAGAGGGAGAAGACCAGTGACCGTGCAGGCAGCCAAGAGAGACTTTCTTAAACTGACTGCAAACTTGTTATGACTTCCTGTTTACATCAGGTGACAATGACGTCAGATTCCCACACTACGGTGGCCGAAAAGTGGTTTACCTCTATGGTCGGCTACAAATGCATCACGATTCGACAGCATAGTGTATTTCTTAGTAAGCAGGCGTTTGAAATTCTTTGGTGATTCAAGTACTGTAGTAATGAATGTTATTATTGAACCCGGTTTTCCCGTTCAAAACGGCTTCTGTGTTCCTACATTTGTTTTTTAAAGCTTACATTAAACTTGTCTCTCTCCTTGGTGCTGAAAAATCAAGTCTACCCATTTTCTTCGTTTTCTTTTATATTTTTGTGTTTTGCCTTATACATTGTACTTTCTTTACAGTTCAAGTTTTACCCATCCTAGAAATCCACACAACCTCAGCTAATGATATATGTCACTCATTATTAGAGACTTGTATACACTCTAATAGGGGATATTTGCCCATACATTAAAAAAAACTTTATAAAAACGTAGCTTGAATTTGTTACTTATTTTTATTAAAAGGAACTGCCAACCACAACATTGAAAGAAACATTCAACACATAGATTTACACACATGTATTATGATTGTATCATAACTGTTTAGAAGGTTAACTTCTTCTGTTCATTAGTTATGTCCATTCTTTTGGGCATTGTCCATGGGCGTTTTTTTGTCAGGAATTGTCATTTTTTGTCCTGCCAATTTTGAAGACTACACATGATATATATCATGGCAGTTCCTGTCCACAATCACACTCAGATTCGTCTGAATTTTCATGGACATCGTCACCTTGAAAAATCAGCTCCAAAGCCTCAGCTGTAAACTTTCTTGCCATACCTCAGTTTACTTTAAAGACGCTAAAAGAACGTATTCCAACTTTTATTTGGTTTTCGCGTGTGGGATTTTACCGGCTCTCGTCTCAGTATAATAAGAACGGTCTCAGTATACAAAACAATGGAACTGACAGGCAACCCTCTGAATCAGACTCCGATTGGCTGTGACTGCATCCACTCAGAGTGTCCGATTCGGAAACGTGACTCTTACACTCTTTACGTCACAAATAGAGATGGTGGATGATAATATATCTATAAAACATCTTTTAAAACGTTACGCACATTCGTTTCACCGAAATAAGTAAACGCATCTCAGTGAAAAACGTAATAGAGTTGTTTAGTGCCGTTTCTGTAGTTTAAGAGGGAAAACACAGCATGTCATGGCTCAAACAGCTGAGAAGTTATGACGCTTAGATCAATCAACACATAATATCAATGACAAATAATCATTGTTACATTTACAAAGACGCGATTTATTTCAAATGTATATTTTCAGTTGATGATTTTCCTGTCCATCGTGTCAGAGACAAATGTTCATCTTGTACGTTTCCACAACTGGATTTTTACCTGGCTATATATTGGTCACAGTGCAATATATTGTTAAAAATATAAGCAAATGTGCTTTCTGTCTCATATCATACCCTCTACTGTTGCACTTGCAATAACCATCTCAGTCTCTTGGTGACGCTCTTTTATAATGTCTGGCTCACGGATGCTATGGCGTGTCTCACCTTATCTGTGTCAGTGGAACTGGAGTATTGAGTTAGAGCCCAGGGCTGTGTATGCATGCTGTATGTGGATGTGTGGGTGTATGAGGGAGAGAAGAAGAGGGAGACTTTTTTTCCGTGAGAGAGAGGCAGAGAGGGAGCGAGAGAGAACGAGCAGCAATACAATTGGGACAGAGAGAGAGGAATCCAAGCAGACAGCTTTCCTAACAGAGCATGATTAACGCAGCAGAGAAGCAGGGAACCGTTGGATTCAGCCGCATTTTTTGTTCGCTACTTGGATGTATATGTTTAGGATTTAGTTGTAATGGCGACTGTACAGCTTTTTCTTAAAGCATGTTTAATAATGGACCAGCGAGTAAACTTAAAATGGTGGCCGCATTTTCTATTAGTTTGCCTGCTTTTTGGAATGTCGTTTGGAGAAGTCCGTTACATCCTTCCAGAGGAGATGCAGCGGGAGTCGGTTATCGGGAACGTTGCACGGGATCTGGGACTGAAAGTAACGGAGCTTGATGCTCGTCGAGCCCGTGTTGTTGCAGAAGGAACTAGCCAGCTGTGTGAACTGGACACTGCGTCAGGCTATCTTTTGATCACCCAACGGATAGACCGAGAGGAGCTGTGCGCGCAAGCCATTGTCTGCATCCTACAGTACCAGCTCCTGCTTGAAAATCCTCTGCAAGCATACAGCTTAGTTTTGGATATTGCTGACATAAATGACAACAGCCCAGTTTTTGCTGTAGGGAAGATACAACTAGATTTAGTCGAATCCACAGTCCTGGGGAGGCGCTTTCCACTGGAGATTGCGCATGACCCCGATCTGGGGACAAACTCAGTCCGTGAATATAAACTTAGTCCGAATGATCATTTTGCACTTGAAATTAGTACCCAAATAAATGGCAATGCTTATCCTGAACTTGTTCTCAAGAAGGCTTTGGACCGAGAGGCACAGGCTGAACATGTACTGAAAATCAATGGAATTGACGGGGGAAATCCAGTCAGATCAGGAACTGCTTCTATCCATATCCGTGTTTTGGACGCCAATGACAATGTCCCAGTTTTTAGCCAACGAGTTTACAAAGCCTCTGTCCCAGAAAACTCTGCCATAGGGACTCTCATAGCGAAGCTGAATGCAACGGACTCGGATGAAGGTCTTTATGGAGAGATAACATACACTTTCAGTCACCTGTCAGACAAGATAGGAGGGGTAATTGAAATTGACCCTGTGAGTGGAGAAGTTCGGCTGTCAGGTGCCATTGACTATGAAGATGCCAGTACGCATGAGCTGGATGTTCAGGCCAAAGATGGGGGTGGTCAGGCGTCTCACTGTAAACTTGTCATTGATGTCCTTGATGTCAATGACAACAAACCCATTATAGAAATAAAATCAGCCTCAGCTAATGTGGTTGAAAACTCTAAACCAGGAACTATGGTTGCTCTGATTAACATCTATGACCTGGACACAGGCAGCAGTGGGCGTGTCACATGTAGAATCCAAGACGGTGTCCCATTTAAGTTTGTATCCGAGGTCAAAAACTACTACATGTTAGTGACTGACGGAATACTGGACAGAGAACTTCAACCCCAGTATAACATTACAGTCACTGCCACTGATGCTGGCTCCCCCTCACTCTCCAGTGTAAAAGTTTTAACAATTGTGGTCAATGACATCAATGATAACCCCCCGACTTTTACGCAGAGGGAGTACAATGCCAACATCCTGGAAAACCAACCTGTGGGCACGTTTGTGATGAAAGTAAAAGCAGAGGACATTGATGACGGATCTAACGCAAATATACTGTACCAATTATCAAAGGACACAAAGTCAGAAGTGTCCTCCTTCCTCACCATCAACTCCGACACAGGAGAGCTCTTCACTTCCCTTCTATTTGATTACGAACAGGCAGTTCACTTTCAAATTAAGGTGACAGCTCGAGATGGAGGGGATCCTCCTCTCTCCTCCACCTGCACTGTTAACGCTTTCATTAAGGATCAAAATGACAATGCACCTGTTGTCCTATATCCTGTCCAAAACACCGGGTTCATTGTTGAGGACAGGGTGCCAGTTGAAGCTCCTAAAGGCTACCTGGTCACTAAGGTGGTAGCTGTGGACGCCGACTCTGGCCATAACGCCTGGCTCTCCTACAGAATAATCAAAGCAACGCGACCTAACCTGTTTATGGTCGGTCTGCATACAGGAGAAATCAGAACTGTGCGAGCCTTCATGGAGGAAGATGAACCAAAACAAACTGTTGTCGTTTCTGTGACGGATAATGGGCCAGAATCTCTGTCCGCCACCGCTACAGTCAGCATAGAGATTAGTGACGGGCTTCCTGTTTTAAACGAGCTCTTTGAGTTTGCAGATGCGTCACAGGACAGCGATAACTTAACGCTCTATTTGATCATTGCTCTGTCAGCTGTTTCTGCTCTCTTCGTGCTGTTAATCAGTGGTGTGTTTTATTTTAAGCTCTGCAGGCATAGTTATGTTTACCGTTCAACCAATGCTAGTCTCCCCATGTTTCCCACTACCTACTGCCCCCCTAGTTTTACAAATTTAAACCACTGTGGGACCCTGATGAAAGATGAACGGTATGATTCCTTTTTGACCACTGGGTCTTGGAGAGGCGATTTTCGTTTTGCCTCAAGCACAGACACTGACACTCTGAAGCAAAGAAGTGCAGCCTATCAAAAACACACGCTAAGGCGCGCGAGTACAGATAGGGCTACTCTGAAAGTGAGGGCAGGGGTTCCGCAGCCTTGTTATGTATTTCAATAAAAGTCAGCCCATCACTTTATATATGTTGTAAAATAAGACTTGTGCGATGAATTTAATGTTGACCCTGGGGAGGCCACATATTACAGAATTGTATCTGTGTGTTGTCAATGCAACAATATGTTTTGTAAAGTGTTTTGGAGTTATGCTGATAACCTCAGCATTATCCCACATAACTTGATCTTAAATATAGATGAAAATCCTAACCCAGTTGTTTTTTCTGGAAGATTATAAAAAATTGTATAGTAGCATATACATGGTCATTATTAAATCTCCATCTGTGTTGTTTTTTAAATGAAATATTGAAAAAATGTTCAGCAGACAGTTTGTTTGTTTGTCATAACTTTATTCAGGCAGAATACTCTCCCTTTCTTTGTCTTACTTATTGTTGTAAGTGCATGGACATTTCTGACCACTCTATCTACTATCTTTTGATCTTACGAGAACAAACATTTGTGTCGTATTTCTTACTGCAAATATTTTTACTTTGTCCTTGGTATACTCTTCTTTGCCTCTGATAATGTGTTGGTTCAGCCTTTGCTCTTGTATTTAATGTCAATTGTCTGATTTGGAATACACAACAGCCAAGTGTTGATAGAATCATGTTGTGTTTTTACAAAGTAACACATGGGTGATAGAGTCAAATGAAAGGTTTGTACTACATTGTATGGATTTAACTGTATGTAAACAGACTATAAGTGTATACAGAGGAAAAATAAACTTGAAGAGAATCTTGTTTTTAGTTATCCGGTGCCTTATTGAGCTTTTAAAAATTATCTGTAAAGGAGAGAAATCAAAGGATACAAGAAAACAAAGCGTATGGTCACATGAGCAAAAATCCATGGCAACTGTGATTAATAAGATAATACACCCTGACATCCTTGCATAAGATAAGGACTTTAATGATTCCTCACCTGGTAACATTCATTTGATACAGAATTTCAAAGGAGGAAAACTATTTTTTAACATGATAAAAAAGTCACAAAAAAAGACAAAACCCCAAGGAAGATACGTATGTTAGATTCATATATGCACTATATGCATCTACTACTTTTTGAAAGTCATGCATGTCTTTATAGAACAACATGCCTCCATTTAGGATAGAGCAATACATTTTTGCAAAAAATAAAAAGAAGCCTCTCCATTTTCTGATTTGCCATTCGATAATGTGATATTGTAAAGTGGTTACAAATCAAATAACATCAATGCAGAGCAAATACATATACGTTGTTTATTTTACCACAACTTTGCTGCTAACTTGAAATATCAAATGAATTATATTTATCAGGCCTTTATTTTAATACACACAGTTAAAAATTGTGCATTTAATATGTAGACATTAACAAATAAGTATCGTAATGCTTCAATAGCATGGCTTTATACAATACATACCCCTTTAACATATTTGACTAAATCATTGTATATATTGTATGAAGCATTGTCCTAGAAATACAATTATAAACATATATATAAATACACATTAGTGCACCTACTTCTTATAATAAAACGTAATACAACATATAAGAATAGTGATAGTAAAACTTTTTTTATTTAAAAAATGTTTTCTTTCAGGTTTCTTGAGTCAATAGGTTTAAGACATACAAAGGTACAACACAAAAATATGACAAAAGCAAAGCATTTAAAGTCACAAGCAGCATACAACATAAATATGTTCACGTATGACAAGAATTGTAGTTTATGTTAGACTAGTGGTAAGTCTTATAAAACAGATGTCTGTATGTGTGTGCTTGTTTGTGGCATGATTGTAAAAACAGAGGTTTTGTCATCAAAATAAGTCCCATGTGAATTCATGTGTGTTCCCGTTCGTGTTATAGCTGCAGGGTAGATTGTGCCCCTAATTCTTTCCATGGAAGAAGGTGCTAACAAAAAACAGCAATGACTGTTATCTATTATCTGGGTCACAGGAACCATGCTTTAAATTGTGTGTTTGGCACTATGAGAGAAAGATATGTCAATGTAACAGCATGGCTGCTATACATTTACATCACAGGGTTTCCATTGTACTTATTTTGTAATACTGACAATGATTACGAGTAGTTTTATCTAAACACTAATCCACAAAGTAAGGGATGAAATGTTTTGAACACATTTGACACATTTTGTAAATATAACAAAGCGTTGGGATTTTCTAGCAACATATGATTTCCACTCTAGTTGTTCTATGATTAACTGTCAGGGAATTTGAAACTGTGATTTGATATGAGTGGATGATGTAATCAGGATGAATTTTCTAAATGATAACATAATAAGAAGAGGGCATGTGAGTTAAGCTGATTGAAGAATGAAGTAAGCAGCATTTTGAAACACATAGAAGGTGCCAATTAACAGGGAAAGTAACCTTCTGAAGACTCGGTTTAGAAAGGAGGGCACAGCACTATTTTTGGTTTGCTAATAATAGTCTGGGGTGTGCAGAACATAGCTTAACATGGAGAAGCTTTATCTTTGTTAACATTATATTACTTTAGGAACACTTTCTATGAAGACCACATCTATAGTGCGTTGTGATGGCATTCCTATAATATTTTCTAATGCACATTACAACAGTGATATACGATTTTCATTATTAATTTGATTGATTTATAAAAGTGTCATATACTCTAGAGGTTGACTGATGGCGCTTATAAAACATTATGACTACCTGATTTCACCAATATAAACCACAACCATTATACATGTTTCATCAATGTTTCATTTTTAGTACTTAGTAAATGTGTTCCATTTTCATGTATTTAGGGAAATCTATGATTCATCGTAAGTGATTATTAAGAATGAACTTGAATATCTATCTGGTGTCACTATTTGTGTTTGACTATTTGTAAAGTCTACACACCTAATGCTAAGCAACCATGGAAGTGATCCTGTGTGGCACTCAATTTTTTGACAAATCTCCAGGGCAGTAAACACATCTTGATAGTGTCTGATATGTCAAAAGATCAGACCTTTTTATTATTCATCATAAAGCTGAGGACATGTTTATATTGCTAATAAATGTATGTGACGATGATGTGACCAGATCTGATTCATTTCTATTTTTCAGAATTCAAAAGAATGAATACTAACTGGCTTTTTTCTCCTTTCCTTTCTCGGTGCACTCCTTGAAAAAAACAACAATTTCCATCCAGCAGGTAAGAGTATTTTCATATCCTTTCTTTTTAAATCCCACACAGGTCTCCCACAGATGGTAATATTACAGTCTCACACCATCGAGATGAAACACCATCAACCCATATTTAATTTCCATCAATGTTCCATGTCTTTCCTTTACTCTCTTTTTCTCCTTCTATATCTATTCTTCACCACACTCAAACTGCATCGAAACATACCAAAAAAAACAACCCTGATCTTCTCAAATATTGCTTTGAAAGTGATATTCACAAGACTGACATTTTAGGCAGCAGTCTTTTCAACACAGGCAGCTGCATTGCTCCTATTTTTGCACGCTTTGTGATTCCACCCGAGATTTATACACTACATTAATATTAATCATCCTGCTGTGCAGCCATGCCTGAATAATGCAGAATCATGATGTGCAGAGTGGGATGCTATGCAGTAGTATGCGTGTGTGTGTGTGTGTGTGTGTGTGTGTGTGTGTGTGTGTGTGTGTGTGTGTC
>CALSBZ010011944.1:0-11912 GCA_943591055.1 Gobionotothen gibberifrons
GGGGGGGGGTGCTAGTGGAGTAAACGGCGGATAAACTGTGGCACGCTTACACTAATTGCGCCGCGTAAGCGCATAATAGTGCGCCGCATTTGAACCTGTATGGCACAATACAACTCAGACTGGCTTACCTGTACGTCAATCAAGTGGCAAATGCCATAGTAAGGATGGATGATAGGCTAACTTTAAAAAAAAAATAATATATTCTTTTTTTTTTTTTCAATGCCATGCGATCTACCCACACTACCTTTCCGATCGATCACGATCGACGTAATGGGCACCCCTGGTGTACAGTAATCGATGCCATTTCCTTTATATTGTAATATCACGGTACACTCACTACACTCCCCCCTCCCTCCCTCCCTCCACCCACACAAAACCAAAAAATGCTTATCAATATAACTTAAACAACAGAGCCATGAAAATAAACATAAAAAGGAAAAATCAGAACCAAAAAATAATTTGGGGACTTTAATGTATTTCTGGAGTCCTCCATATTTCACCGTGTTCTGTCTGCTTTTTAGGAAGTTAGTGAGGGATTAGCTTTTTGCACAATTTATCTGGACAAATGTAAATCAAGAAAAATACAGTGGCTGTGTTCTAGGTAGCACTGTTAAGTTATGTTGCGTCCAAATTGCGTTTCGGGACATGTTTAGTCCCTCAAAACTGTGATTAGTTGTGAAAAGAAGAACAACATCAATAAATCCTGAATTTGTATTTAGGGGCTGTCACCAATTTTCTTGTTGTCTAATAAATAAACAAAAGAATACTCAATATGAGCAGGTAACTTTTCACAAGACATGACAGGAAACAAACCTTACACACTGACAAGTTCTACTTATTAATATGTCATAGATGGCCTCCAAGACTCTACTGTAGGTTGTCACACTTAATAAAATATAACTTACATCCAACTGCATCCTATTGCTTCAAGATCAGGGTAAAAAGTTGGGAGGCCCAGAGGCAAGGACTCCGGTCTGAGAGCACATGGCCAATGTAAAGTCTGAAAGTGGAAGAGAGGTGATGATAGTTCAGAGAGAGTCCATGTCCTGCTCTGTTAACTTTTACAGTCTGGGGTTCTGGGGAACAAGAGTGTGTGCTCATGTGTTTATGCATCAGGTGTGTGAACACTTTTTGACACTGACCCAGAAAAGGTTTTTGGTGTCATATGGAAAGTAGCTAAAGCGTGGTTTGGCAATGAAAATCTGAAGTCCCACCTCCTCCAACAATGCAACAGACTATAGACATAAGATTGAAGAAATGTAAATAGTGCAAGAGGAAATACAATTAAGTGGTGCAAGGGACTTGAGCAGGGATGGCAAAAGTACACACATCCTTTCCCACATCCTTTACTCAAGTAGAAGTACAGATACTCGTGTTTAAAAATACTCTGGTAAAAGTAGAAGTACTGACTAAAAGTAAAAAGACTTTGAAATGTACTTCAGTAAAAAGTACCCATCACTAGCAGCTGTTTTAAAGAGTACCTGACCTCCCTTTATATTAATAGAACAATAATGTCATTGTTAGCTAATGAATGTTTCCATGGTGAACAACGGCAACATGACAACGTTTCCATTGGTCCCTCTTCTTTAGAGAAGACCAGGAAATGATGGATACACGGATCGTGGCACGCAATGACTCTAAATAATAATGATCACGCAACCAAACACACATTCAAACTAAAGGAACCAGCCTGTTTGGAAAATGTAAGAAGTAGAAAGTACAGGTATTTGGGTTCAACATGTAAGAAGTAGAAAGTACAGGTGTTTGTGTTCAACATGTAAGAAGTAGAAAGTACAGGTATTTGTGTTCAACATGTAAGAAGTAGAAAGTACAGGTATTTGGGTTCAACATGTAAGAAGTAGAAAGTACAGGTATTTGTGTTCAACATGTAATAAGTAGAAAGTACAGGTATTTGTGTTCAACATGTAAGAAGTAGAAAGTACAGGTATTTGAGTTCAACATGTAAGAAGTAGAAAGTACAGGTATTTGAGTTCAACATGTAAGAAGTAGAAAGTACAGGTATTTGGGTTCAAAATGTAAGAAGTAGAAAGTACAGGTATTTGCGTTCAAAATGTAAGAAGTAGAAAGTACAGGTATTTGGGTTCAACATGTAAGAAGTAGAAAGTACAGGTATTTGTGTTCAACATGTAAGAAGTAGAAAGTACAGGTGTTTGTGTTCAAAATGTAAGAAGTAGAAAGTACAGGTGTTTGTGTTCAAAATGTAAGAAGTAGAAAGTACAGGTATTTGTGTTCAACATGTAAGAAGTAGAAAGTACAGGTATTTGAGTTCAACATGTAAGAAGTAGAAAGTACAGGTATTTGGGTTCAAAATGTAAGAAGTAGAAAGTACAGGTATTTGGGTTCAACACATGTAAGAAGTAGAAAGTACAGGTATTTGTGTTCAACATGTAAGAAGTAGAAAGTACAGGCATTTGTGTTCAACATGTAAGAAGTAGAAAGTACAGGTATTTGAGTTCAAAATGTAAGAAGTAGAAAGTACAGGTATTTGGGTTCAAAATGTAAGAAGTAAAAGTAAAAAGTCATCAGAAAAATAAATAGTGGAGTAAAGTACTGATAGGCCTACTAGAAAAATGTACTTAAGTATAGTAACAAAGTATTTGTACTCCCACTACTTCCCACCTCTGGTCTAGAGTTATCAAAGGTAAAGGATAATCACGGTTAAAATATTGAGTTGTGAAATGAAAACTATCCAGAGATCTTCTTCTCTCCTGGCGAGCGCCACTCTCACTTTTCTGTCACTCTTTCCCTCTTCTCTCTCACTATGAGCGCTCGCAGGCTGCTCTCAGAGGAAGTGATGCAGAAGGGATGCAGGCCATCTGGGGTGGTCGTTAACATGCTCAGCGTTTGGCAGGGGACACATGAAAACATCTGACGCTCTGAATCCGCAGCAGAACCCAGGGGTGCGTTATAATGGGGGAAATCATTTCGAGGGAAAACGTCTGGAAAGACAACAAAGCTGTGGGAAATGTTTCTGAGACAACCGCGAGACCACTTCATTTTCTCTCCGCTTCGTTTCAGCAATCTGGGATGGGATCGTTCAGCGGGAGAAAATCAACTCCTTTATAAAGTATCATTTCTCGAATGTCTTTGTGGAAATAAGTGGTTTAGAAGTTGACATTTCTCCGCCATTACCCCGTAATCTACTCACAGTTTGCGACAGATGCACTCAGCATGACTTTCTATTACAGTAGCGCTACGTCATTGGCCTGCAATAACACGCCTACAGACTGTTAACACCGTCCCACTGTACTTTCAAGATGACAAAATTATGAGCATCTCACAGGGACAATTACAGAGACACACTTAAGGTCATTCAGACTCTGACTCAATCTAGTCAGACACTCCTGGACAGGTGATAGATGATGAGGTCATGGAGGTTAAGATCTCCTTTAATTTGTATGCAGATTTATGCTTATTTATTGGAGGCTTGCCTACATAATGAGCTCAGTGTTTCATCACGTTGGGTGCCGGGATCTGCTATCATAAATCTATTGCCTGATATCTGGTAAACATCGCTTCCACAAAGACGTGATGATCTAATGCTGGGCTTTAGATTCTGAATGCCACAACCCATACTAAAACCAAATACAAACAAATAGCAAGTAAAAATGCCATCGCAAAGGGGGTATTTCTACATTTTATGAAATAAGCTTATTCACTTATGGCGCATTTCCACTACAGCGCGGTTTAAGCGTGCCGTTCCCGGACCGTTTTTGGTTGCGTTTCCACTTGGCGTAGTTCCGGCCAGCGGGTACTTTTTCACAGTTTTTCTGGCTCTCCAAAATCGAGGTTCTTTCCGGGCCAACAACCGGGCTGAGTATGCTAAACTAGTGAGAGAATTGCTGGCAACTACAACAAAATGAACATATTTGACCGTGATTTAATTGTAATACACGTTTCTAAATGATGCCGAAGTAACAACATACTGATACCGGTTAGTAAAAACTATGAATTAATGCTTTGACAAGTCTGCAGGCGAAACACCTTTTAAAATGCGTGTTTTCTGAATGGAGATCGGCTAAGCTAATGTTGTATATGCTCCGACCGTCCACACTCACAACAACGACCTACAGACATGAATAAACCAGCGACTGTATTCGCCATGACACAGACAGGCTGTGGTTTGTACTTGTTTAACTTTTGTCTAGTTTCTGAACAGATATGAGGAGCTGTGAGCTCTGAGGGCTAACAGCTGATGTTGGTTTTGTGGTTCTCATTGAAGATGACGTCACGGCTCCGCCTACACTGCGTTACTATAGTTACTGCCCCAGCTACTAAACTGTAATGGAAACGCAGCATAAAGTGAGCCTGGCCTAACAAGGCCTAACTATACCGTACTAAGCCGAGCGAGGCCCTGCAGTGGAAAAGCGCCATTAGTTGCCATTGAGAAGATAAATAGCCCCGTCATGTCTGAATGATAAAGATAACTTGAGCTAGCAGCCAGTTAGCTTACCTTAACACGATAAATAGTATTAAAATAGTAGTAGCACATACTGTAATCCGCTGTACAACACCAACATTTGTTTTGGTTTAGGTTTTTGTAGAGCCTAAATAAGTGAGATATGTCACAGGAATAGGCAGACTATTTGAATGCAGATATGATTTATTAAGTAAATTAACATCTTAGGTGTAGTAAATGTGTACAATTAATGCTAACTACAAGTACAGTATCCTGTTTCTTAAACTATAGAGAACCACATAACGTTAATGGTTAGGTTGGCGGAGTTATATGATGAAGAGGTGAGTAATATCTTTGGTTGTAAGTTTCCAGATATCCGACACTAACAAAGAAAGATTCAAGTGCAAGTCATCCCTTAAATGCTGTCCGAGAAATGTTAGTATACGCACGACTCAAAAGTAATTTTATCTTAGAAACTACAAGTTTATAGTTTATTTTAAGAGTTGCCGGCATTACAGTAACTTTGGATGGAGACATTCTGTTTCCAATCGTTATGCTAAGCTAAACTAAGCTAACCAGCTTCATTTGTGTCTAAAAGTCTGTAAATATATCTGTGAACACATTTTTTTTTTATATTTTCACTTCATTTCTGTTATCTGTTTTCCGACGTACCGGATATAGTTTTATCTTAGAAACTTCAAGTCTTAATTCTAATGCTTGCCAGCACTACATTCACCTTTGACGTTTCCCCCTGTTTCACAACGTTATGCTAAGCTAAATTAAGCTAACCAGCTTCATGTGTTCTGAAAAGTCTATAAACATCTATCTTTTTGACTTTGTCTGAACTGTGTGAAATAATGCATTCCTAAACAGTCTTTTACTCTACATGTAATCCACTTATCCCAAAGCTCACTGTTTACAATTATGCTGAGTCATGAAGCTCATTAGATGTTTGAAGCTCAATACTTTGCGGCTAATGTGAGGGGATACGGGCCCTTATGTGCTTTATCATGTGACTGTGAGGTGGGTAAAGGAAGCGTAAACGATGCATATTAAAATGTAAAACAGACTGCAGTGTCTATTTATACGGGCTAAAGCAGCTGTAACTGCTGGCTAAGTGATTCATTAATACCATACAGTAGGAACGGCACTTTTTCTTTAGCCCAGGGGAGTGCAGGAAATGTACACACAAAACGGCACATACAAACACATTATCCTTCCACTGGAGACACATTTGGAGGTGTACAAATTAACCTCAAACTATCATTAGTCACAAACAGCACATTTGCACCGTGCTACAGAGAGCACTTGCTGAGTAATTTGTCGGTGTAAAATATGTAGGTAAACACTAAGGAGCGGGGGTTCAGGGCGGCGGAACAAGAAGGATCGTCCTCCATGCTGTTTTCTCCCCGAGGAATCTGCTGGAGGCTACCGCTAATGGGCCAAGTTATCAGTGTCTACTCAACGATTACACACTGCTACCACTGCAGATGTTAAGAGGCAATAACTTTCTGTACACACACATCGGAAACATACCACTCACACACTTCAGAACAATGTACAGTATAAATCTGTGGACCAGGTACGATACGATAATACTTTAATGATCATATCAAGTCTGAACAGTGGCGAGCCGTGACTGTTATACCTAGGCCCTCTGACCCACACCCCTTCACTCGAAAAAAAGAGTTATTACTTCAAAGCGTATACTTCAGCGGAATATCAAAACAACGGCCCGGTGTGCAAAACGCATCAATGAAAGCAACCCTCTACCACATAAAACAACACCTGTAAATAACCCAATGTGTGTTCTTTGAAATTGAAAAGGATATTGCATTGTGTTTGTTACTTTCGTTGCAGTTGTATATGTCTTAAGTGTAATTTGGCTTGGCTTCCTATTTTGTATGGACATGCTTTTATTTTGAAGGCGAGTTTACGCTGTTGACAGGAAGTTGTTGTTGCTATGGAAACAAGAAAAGCTTCACAGCGGGCGGAACATAGAGTCATAAAGTCCGCGATAATAAAACCCACCGATTTAGAGGGAAGATATGATTGGTCAATTGTGCTGTCATTTGACATTACTCTCTCGTTCAGTCACTGTAGCGGGCCCTCTGTGAATTCACAGCAGGACCACCAATCAGCTCCTGTCTTCACATATCTTCGCAGAGACGGCTCAAGGAGCTTCTTTCATTTAACCCTTCACATTCAAACAGAAACTGAATTGGCAGATACGAAGGATTTATTTCTTCGGAAATGTTATTTTAAATACAATTAAATCAAGTTATTTTGGTAAAACTGATGAAAAATATAACAAAAAAAATATTTTAAATATATATATATTTTTTAATGTTTTTAAATATTATTTTGTAGAATATTTTAGGCTTAGAGGGCCCTAACGACTCGCCACTGAGTCTGAAATATTTGACTTGCATCACAGCAGCTCCATTTGTAACATCAACATGGACATCTATCAAGAAACAAACAAACATTCAACATAACATCACTCTCACTGAGAGAAAACATGCTCAAAGACCCTTTAGCACTAAAGTATTATCGTATCGTAGGTGCAGGGTCGGATTAACCTGGAAATAAGGCCCAGGCCAAATTTAGCTGTGGGTTTTTGATATCCGTATATATCTATTATGAGAACTGATCACAGGGCCTTGTATTAACACCATGTATGAATAGTGTATTTAGAATCTATGCTTAAGTGTTTTATTTGTACTTTTTATGGATGTATCGTCTGTAAATTATGATTTTCTTACCTGGATTAAGAAAAACAGCTGCATCTCTGAGAAACCGTTTTTTAGGCGTCAACAAATGCGTCATTCAGTTTCCTCCACTCCTATAGAGAGGTGAAGTCCCTCCCTTTCTGGGGACCTCCATGGGACCTTATTTCGAAAAAAGTATGCATTGAAGTCAATGGAGAGAGAAAGATTATTTTTCGATCCCGTTTGAATTGTGCCACGAATTACACATATGATGTTTGTCAATTTAGAAGATCATTTTGCAAGTCAAAAAAATTTAAATGTGTCGTAAAACTGTGAAGTAACACTTGTTGTGTGAAACCGCTGTTAGTAAATTTAAAATCAATGGTGATAAGGTGTAATTTGAATTAAATACAATATTTGATTTAAATCAGTTTTATTCTGAAAAACCGGAAGTTCACTAACTGTTAACTTGACACTTTTATTCTGAAAATTCATCACTTCCAGTTAGCATTAGCATCTGACAAATGCTACGGTTTAAAACCATGATAGAAGGTGAAATGACATGTGATGTTCTAAACTGAGCACACTGGGATTAGCACTCATTTATTGACGCTGAATAATGTGTAGCAGGAATGTTTAAATACCACAGACACCAGAATTAAGTAATTTAGCAACAGAAAAGGCACCACATGCATTGGACCCGCCCCCCGATGACGCCGGCCAATAGGAGAAGACCTCAGAAGACTATAGGGAGGCCAAGCCAGGGAGCAGCTCTCTTGGGACCCCCGGCTGGACTGAGCAGAGAGATGGGGAGAGTCTCTCCATGCAATTTCATTTGTACACCACTGCATCTTTTGTTTAATTAAATGCTGTTAACTTTTATAAGCTTCCCTTGACTCTTTTCAGTCTCTCCTGCCTTCAGGGTTTGAAATCGCTCACACCGCTCAATGAACTACATCTCCCGTCTCGCACCACACACCAAGATGGCCGTCACGTTGGCACATTTCACTTCTTTCTTTCAGAATGAGGTGAAAAGTATTAAAAGAGGTGAAAATCACTCCAAGTCTGGGCATGTTGAGAGCTGTACATACACACAAGGGGAGTTAGTCGGTTCCTAAGAGCCAGCATGCGGGACCGGGACTCTGGGATTTGTAGTCTTTCTAGTTGCGTATTTTTCATAGTCTTATATTTCAACAGTTTTACGACAAACTGTGACTTTTTTGACATGGAAATTATTATTAAAGATTGACAAACATCATATGTGTAATTCGTGGCACAATTCAAACGGGATGGAAAGATAATCTTTCTCTCTCCATTGACTTCAATACATCATTTTTTAGAAATAAGGTCCCATGGGGCGGAAGTAGATGGGCGGGACTTCGCCGCTCTATAAGGAATGGAAGTTATTGGTGTGCGTTTTCTTGTTTTTTAGCATTAGTTATATCAAAACTGGAACGTTTCTTCTTAAAAGAACGACAGGGAAGGCTTTTCTTTATGGATGTTTTCGCTCTTCTCTCGACTGGGTTCGTTGAATTGACAGACGCTCTATCCAGTCACCGGCCATGTAACCAATAAAGGATTCTCAGATGGTTTTATGTAAACAATCCATCTGTGCGGTTAATAACAGACACATAATGTCCATAAAGCATGTGACTTATTTGTCACCCACATGTAATGTTATGGTTGGATACAGCAGGAAGAAAAGGTCAATTTAACTTGTAGGGAACATTTGTTATTCAGTACACAGATCTCATTATGAAAAAACATGATATCTAAAGATCAGTTTGAGCTCATTTAAAGCTCCAGTTCTCAAGTACGACAAATCAAGTGGATATCTTCCAAAGAAACCCTTTTTCAGTGTTTCCTGATGGACCGACAGCAACACAGCGCAGGCATTTGGTACATATTTACTGCCACTACACATCCGACAGTCTGGTTCCATAACAACATTCAAAACCCAACTGAAAAACCCAGCTGTTCAAACCGGCATTTTCTGTATAATCTGTGTCCTTCTGTAGTCCATTTCCTGTTGTTTGTCTTGTCTTACCCCGGCTGATACTTCACTTCACTAAATCCACTGTTTTAATTGTTCCCTATATTGCCCCTATGCCCTGTAAGGAGTCCTTGGGTGTTATGAAAGGAGCCCCCCATGGGTTTTTTCCCATGACATTAAACATTGTTGACAGTTGTTGGATGATTGCTGTTGCCAAGTTTTCAGTGGGTCATATAGATGCTCTACTGTAGTAATGTCTCCTCCCAAACATATGTGCAATTATTCCGATTTTTTTTACAATTAAAAGACCACACTGTGAACTCTTCAGGACCCACGAGGATATTGTTGCTTTTCTTTGTTGGTATTTCAGCCTTGAAGGTGGGCTAGTTCCAGATGAAGACACTTTCTCACACAGCTGGATCCATTTAGTTTTAGTTTAGGCCATGTTGTACTATCCCGAGGAATCATGATTCTAAAAAAAAAAGAATCTCCTCTCTTTTCTTGTCCTGTCCCATTTTCGCCCTAAACATCTGGCCCAACATCTCAATTGCAAACTGGCTTTAAAAGAAGAAATGGAGAGGGAAAACTTCAGCCTTAATTTGTCACTTTGTGTCTGTCACATATCGTCAGCCAAATGACATCTTTACTTTATTTTTCTTCCTTTTGCATTCACGCTCACTCCAAGCCCCCTCCCCAAATGGCTCGGTATCATTTTGTAAATCCATATTATAGCTGGAATTAGTCTCCTTTTCAAGCAAGGACATGACAATTTGAATTAGATCAGCCCCAATCCTCCTCCCACTACACTCTCTTTCCTCAAATGTCTTTGTTGGGTTTTTCACTCCGTGTTTATTAGTTTCCCCCCTCCCCCCCCTCCATGCCCCTACTTTCTTTCGCTGCGGGTTCGATAATCTTCTTAAAAACCTCTGGGCTGTGCTGGCTTTGCAGTGCGACCAGCCATGGCCAAACGCACCGAGACAAGAGAGAGGAGGGGGAGAGGAGAGAATAACCGGGGTGTCTGAAATGAATCTGGATTTGTTCACAGGGTGCAGATAGATTTTTCCATTTAAATACGTCTCACTCACAGGATTTGGCAGGTTGTTCCCATGGCAACAGTGGCCCATCTTCTGTGAATATGTGTGTGTGTGTGTGAGAGTCTTATTGTACGTGAGTCGTGACCCCTTAGCTTGACACCTTTAGCCGGTTAGTTTCGCCGCAGAGGCCGGAGCCGAGCGGTCGCTCTCATCTCAGAGGACATTTTTAAATCGTCTCTTTCCCAGACATTAGATATTACTTCTGCTCTGCTGAGCTCTGAGGTCCTCTCTTAAATACTTACTACACTTACACTGCAGTTAGAATAATTCCTTTCTGTTGTCAATTTTAAATAATGATAAAATAAATTGGTTTGAAAGTTGTCATCTGGAATCAAATCATGGATAACGAGACTGCTGTATGGATAGGTCGTAGAGTACCAACAGCTATCTATGTGGAACTTGTACTGATCACAAATAACAAATAATCAAAATGTAATTCTTATTTGTGAAAAAGTTGGGATGTTGCTCAATTATGTGCATTTTCTAATCAAAAACTAATAAAAACAGACATTTATGTGTTCATTTTGGGATAATGACTTCAATCCAGGGGCAAAAGATGTACAGAGAAGTTTCAGTGTTGTTTAGTAATGGCACTTCACATGTTGCTTTTGTCCAGTTGTAAAGGAATATCTTCGATTATGTAAACCAATCGGCTCTTCTCTTTTTCAAGCAAAGCAAAAAAGTAAAGTCATGACTTGCAGTGCACCAAAGGATCATTTCATACCTGTAAAAAACACACGCCTAGTGCTTCAATTCGTCAATGTTAATACCAAGTATACTGGCTATAAGGTTAACCAATACAACAGATGGACATAGAATATTAAACGTTATTTATTTCAATACTGTACTGACATAAAATGGTCTGTCTGTTGTATAAAAACCGAACCAAACATTATAGTCCTGTCAGATCAGAAATCATGCATTTTGAATAGTGTAATAGTCCTGCCAATCGAGGCCTTTTAACAGAACTCATATTCTCTATATGAAAAAATACCTATTGTATTGTTTGCAACACCTCTAGTGTATTGCATTTACATTATGAAGACATGTATGTCTGAAACAAGACTCACAGACATTTCAAAAAGTAAAAAAAAAGCAAATAGAAAAATCTCTGCTGTGCCATGCTTCAACAACCCCTAATTTGAATATGATATTTGGAGCACATTATCCACATTCTAAGAATAACAGTCCGACGCAGCAGCAGATGTGGGAGCATGTCACCGAAATCGACCTGGATTATGCAGAAATCCTCGCTGAAAAGACTAAACCAGCCGAGCGCTGATCAGTTCAGCCTTGACGCCTCTCGGCTGCAAAATCATGAGACACTGCAATGAGGGGGAAGGGGGGGGGATAAAAGCACTAAAATGGAGGCCGCGTGCAGAAGCTAAATGGATTACTTCCCCTCAAATTGAGAGATCATTCTGTGTCAGGAAACTGGGACCCCATGCTGGGTTTCGGACCGGGGGGTGCATTGAGGGGCTGGGCTCTCTGAGTCTGAGCAGGAGACAGAAGGATCTGAAAGTCTGCGGGAAGCGAGGAACCTGACAGAAAATATCTCAAACAGAGGAGAAGCTCACAGAGCCGGTGCTGATTGAAAAATCTACAAATCCCACCCCCCCTCCCCCCCCTCTCTCTCACCCCCTAAATCCCCCCTGCTGTGATAGTGCAGCTGCAGTGGTACATGTGAAAAGACT
>CALSBZ010011975.1:0-12061 GCA_943591055.1 Gobionotothen gibberifrons
TGTGTGTGTGTGTGTGTGTGTGTGTGTGTGTGTGTGTGTCAGAAGATGGATGCTTTCATCGTTTTCAAGGAGCATCCTCTGTCTATTTTCTGTGAGGTGCAAGCATTTCCACACGCAGATGCTATCAAAGCTAGCGTAGCATACTGCTGGTGTGTGTTTGCACGTGTGTGTGTGTGTGTCTTTGGAGACTGTGCAAGGCAGAGTTGTGGTGTTGGTCTCTTGGTTGGGACGACCTCACTTTCTACCCCACCCTCTCAAGTAGACCTGATCAATACCATGATCCTTCACTCCACTACTCCACTAAGGAAGCCGATCTGATCGATTCTGTCATGGCTCCAACATTCAGAGTAACTTGTTTTGTTGGCGTCGGATCAGAGTGTGTTAGCATCCTGGCTGCAAGTCGTGATGGAAAGCTGTCATGCACCACTTCTCCCCTGAGCAGGAGTCTTTGTTGATAACAATGAAGCGCTGAGTGGATCACACCGTGGAGTACTCTGGATGATGTACTGCCTGGACCTGACCACATCTTTTACTCCACTGAAGTCTGGCTGAAGGTGTCTTGTCCTCGTGCTCTGAGATTCAGAAACAAGGTCATTTGAGGGTCATGCTTTCACTGAGTCAGTTTGTCTTCTTGATGGTGGGGTCCGTTTGTCTTTAAAAAAGAATCAAGCATTGACATTTTAATCACATGTTGGTAAGGTACCAAAATGTCCCCTACATTTCTCTTCATGTTTTGATGTTCTGGCCACACTAACATTTGATATTCGATCTAGAAGAAGGAATGGAATAGCATAATAAAAGATTGAAAACAAGAAGATGAACTTATTAATTCATGGGATTCTGCTCTTAAGGCATTCGAAGAGATCTAAAATATTTAAGATGAAGAGTAGAGCACATTCTCTTTATGTTTCACATACATATTGAAAGGTAATTTGAAGTTGAAGTCTGTATAGTTGGTAGCAGCTGTAGCAGATATTTAACCTGATATTTGGTAGTTTGTAGTCTTTGCTAGAAAATCATAACTATCTGCACCAAGGCCACAACAGAGACGATTCATGAATAACAACCAATCGGTATCAGTTCACTGGATCTGATTCAAAAGACTGCAGTGTTTGTATTCCCTTTTTATGGCAGTACCATAAAGAAATAGAGAAATGTAATTGACTGTTCATGGCAGATGATCACAAGCTTTGACCAATTGGGTACAAGTAAGCTTGTTGCCATGATCACGGCAGGTTTAGTGCACCAGCATGTGGAACATAGTCAATCCCATAGTTTCTGGTTTTATCTGGATCGTACTTGGTGTGTGAGGCTACCAACGTCACAGGCAATACATTGTGTCTGCATGTGAAAGGTTGAATGGAAAAGAGACATCTTTAAAATCTGATATTGAAACTGGCAATATTCGAGAAGAGACTGGGGCACAACAAAATGCCAATTCAAATCTGTAGGTTTTCGGTAATAAACTCATCAGCGTTTGTTGAACCACTCTGCATAGTTGTAAGTGGAGCCCCTTTTAATAGGATATTTAAGTGGAAATGCTTTGCAAGGGAAGAGCTTGGGACAACGTTTATTTACAAACAGCAGACATGGCAAAAGGAAATGACGTTGGAGACATTTACAAAACAAGAAACGGTGATGTCTTGACAAATGGAGCCCATAAAGATTGTTATTGTAAGTGAATTACCTAATGGTTGAGCTGCCGACTTATATTTATCTGATTCAACGTGATAGATAGATGATTTTTGTCTGTCCCATAGAGTTGGGATCAAAGCCAAAATAATTAGAACATTGGTCAGTTCTCATTGGAAATGTTAAGCTACAAGACATGCCAGTTTTTCCCACAGATTTGAAATATACTTGTGGCGGTAGTCGAGAACGGGGGGGGGGGTGAGGGCCGGGGGGGGGGGGGGCGGGGGTGGGGGGGGTTGCTAGTGGAGCACGCTCATGAACTGTTCGCCGGAGCCTCGCAGCGGGGTTACTGCGGAGCGCATGAAGCAGATCCTTCACGCGATAGCGGAGCAGACATTTAAAGGATGGGCCGTTGTCCACTAGTTAATCGATCGTGGATGGCGTCGTGCTCGCGGACGGCGTCGTGCTCGCGGATGGCGTCGTGCTCGCGGACGGCGTCGTGCTCGCGGGCGGCGTCGTGCTCGCGGGCGGCGTCGTGCTCGCGGACGGATAACATTTTTTGAAACCTAAACTAGGGCTGCTCGATTATGGCAAAAATCATAATCTCGATTATTTGGGTCAATAATTGATATCACGATTATTAAAAAACGATTATCCATTTACTTTGAAAACATCCATTTATTGAAAAAAAAAATGGGAACCGTATGTTTTTAACAGTTGATTACCCTGAACTTTAAGTATAATTCAACTGAAAAAAAAAAAAATCTTTTTATTTCGATTATGTTTTCATAATCGTTGTAAGCCAAAATCGTAATTGCGATCAAAATACGATTAATTGAGCAGCCCTAACCTAAATGGGTCGCGGAATATACTTTGGCGGACGTTAATATACCTGGGCGGCCCGCCCAATAAAGTCTATGTGTGGGAAACCCTGCATGCCACGCCAAGTACAGTAGCAGGTGTTTTCAACAATAATTTAGTAAATGAGACAAGTATCCCTTCTTGATGGGATTTTCCATTCTTGTAGTTCAGATAGGTTGTTTGCTGTTGTCGCATTAGATTAGTGCGGGAATGAGTCCTGAATCCAGAAATGTGTTAGCATTTTAGCACTTCTGGAGTCTTTCGTCATGAAGTCAATGTTTTTTGTATTGGCTTTTGTTCAGATGCCCCAAATAATGTCTTACGGAAAGCTTTCGTGAATGTCTGAATGTTTTCGAATGACAATTGCTAACAAGTGGCTAAATTAGACTACTAAATGTTATCCCACCAAACAGTAGACTTTAGTGGTGACCTGAAGTCATAAGATCGTGATTATTTGTTTGGTGTATAATAACATTTGCGGCCACAGAGCTTATTTTCTGAAAAGTTTCAAAATCCAATGGAAAGTCTCATTGGCTTTTTTTCCAGAAAGCCTATGCAATGCTAACTTCCATATCGTCCTACAAAAAAACCATCATCACTGCACCACTAGCCAATTGAGTTTGACCAAGACGTTCTTACCATAACAGACTATGTTTCATTGAAGAAGAAGTCACTGAACCGGTACCTCGGAGGGGGGTTACATTTGTCCATAATACTCCAACTCTGGTTTCAAGTAATCAAGAGTTACAAAACCTTGGCAACCGCTCGTATCCTTGGCTGGAGTTTCCAACCACTACCTCAGCCTCACTCAGCAGCGCTTTAGATAATGGCATTATCAAAATTAGTGAAATGCAAAAGCTTTTATATATTTTCTTGTGTAATAGCGTCTTTAAAATAACCACATCCACTTTAGACATTAACGTAATTATTGCGAATGGTCTATTGCCAAACTGTCGCTTGATGAAAAGGAATGGCGTTTTGACATTGTGGTGCGTTTGACATTGTGGGTCAGTGTTCAGGTTCGGTGGGAAATGTGCCGGAATGCTTTCTGGCACCAAAAAAGGGTATCTGTTCCCCCCTCGTAATGGCAGATGGTAGAGAGAGTGAAACGCCAGGAGAATCACTTCCAACATGTTTATGCTCTTCAGTGCAGCAGAGGACAAAACTAATGCAATCCATTACTCATTTTCAAAGTTCTCAAGATGTATTCGGCAATACACAAAGGACAGTTTAATCTACACTTCAGCTACATTCACCCCTACATAGGTTTTGCTCAATCAAAAGATACTGTCATTTTGAACAAATTGTAAAGAAATATGTGGTCCATGAAGTCTAAAAATGCACCTCTTTGTCACCAATGTTTGTAGAAACCTCCTCACTTCTGGGGGAATGCAATTACCTTTCCACACAGGCTTAGATTGGGCTCATTTCTAGACATTTGACCTCATCAGCTGTCACTTCCCTGCCCCCATCTCTCTTTACAAACCAATTTTAAAGCAGGTGTGGGTGAATGGCGACGGCTTTATCTTGCTTTCTCTACAATCGTCCCCTGTGTTGGAAGAAATGTACAAATCAGTAGCTGTAAAGTACAATCATTCATACTACCAGAACAGAGGTCAGTACTTGCCGTTTTCTAAGTGGCACAACAAATATTTCCTGCCTGAAGCAGTATTGATTTCTTCTCTTATAGTCATTTAAACTTTATTATTAGCACACAGCAGTGACAGAGAGGTGGAACACTTCTTACAATATTGTCAGGTTGTATTAAAACCAGTCACTTGTAGTTAAATGAAATGCACCTCAGCCTGTTCTGTCAGAACCGCAGCCTTGGGGCTATTGATTTACTAATGTCAAAGTGTCTTAGAGGAACTTAGATCTTATTACCATTGATGGCAGCTGGAGGGACCACCAGTGACGCAGCACTCTTTTGTTGGTATTACTAATAGTTTAATATGCTCTTTGATGCTTTGGTGGAGCGGTGCATTGTGGTTTATGAACTCCAGAGTGCTTTAATGCCAAGGTGGTGTTGGTAGAATAATATGGACCTCAGTTTGTAGTATTTAAGCACTCACTATGTATATTTCCTATTCAGGCAGCATGCATTGTAAGCTCTCTGATACCTCATTCACACCAACGCAACTCCGGTTCAAGCTCCGTGCTAGAGCTTTTCAGGTTCAGAACCGGTTCTTCGGTTTAGCTCCGGCTCTTTTCACACCGCCCAGAGTCCGACTGGTGCTGCGTCATCGTTTGCGTCGTGACGTAACCGTTTGCGTGCCTGCTTCGTAAAGCCAAACCGCGCGGAAACCCCTCACAGCTCACACCGACAACAACAACAATGGCCGATTGTGCTCCAGCTTCCTCTGTACCTCTTCGGAAGACCAGATTCCAAGTAGGTAGCTGGTCTCTTCAGTGGACCACTGCTGCTTGTTACGTTCCTCCATCGTTGTGTACAAACTGGATAAAACGCCGGCTCTTTGTTGTTGTTCAGGAGTTGATCCCGCCCCTGCCCCCGCCTCGGCGTAAGCGTGACGTATGCGGTGCTTTTGCTCCAGCCGGACAATTTTTTGGTGCTTGAAACGAACCGGAGCTAGGAGGCTGCTCCGCTGCGGTGTGAACAGGAAAACCCTGTGCTTTTCAAGCTCCAGCTCCGAACCGGCCCTGAAACACCGTTGCTGTGAATGAGGTATAAGCAAAGCCAACATCATAAAGCACTGCATATGAATGAAAGAAGATGAAGCCATTCAAAAGTATTGCTCCAGATGACTTTTGCTGGTCAGTGTCAGAGCATTTTGTAGTTTGTTTAGTGTCTATTGTTGATGTATGGTGATTCAGAATAATTGTCTTGGTGGCCTTTAACTGTCTGGCCTGTTTTAAAACGGTCTGGACTGTGTCTCGGCTCTTGGGAAATTCTAAATAAGGTTTGAAAAATCCCCGTTATTATGGTAAAGTCGTACCACATGAATTTACTGAGAAATGTGTCTGAGCCGTTGCCAGAACATTTTGGTATTTTTGGGCAATTTGTGGCTTTATTAGGCAGCCAACAATACGACAGGAAATGAAAGAGCAATGACTACAAAAGCCTGGGAAATAAAGGTTTCACAGTGAGGCGAGCTGGCACCGTCTCTGTAGGAAAGTTGATGATCATGCAGTTTATGGTCCCTGTCGGACAATAATGTAAGCTTTCGAGTCTCGTTCACCTTTTAGCTTTGCTTTAAAGGTACTGCTGTATTACACCATCCCTCCTCCATCCTCGTTTAATGGGCAATAACTGCATTTCTTTCTGTAAATCCATATTATTCCATTTCCATGTTGCATTAACTTGCATCTCATTATTTAGATTCAGTGCTTTTTCAATCTATCCTTTAGGGCTGTACCCGAATATTCGTTCATTGGAGTACTATTCGGGTTTCAATTTCGTTATTCGGATATTCGTTTTCTTTTCTTTTTTTCAAATTCTATTTATTGATATCAACTAGGGCCGGGACTCGATTAAAAAAATGTATCTAATTAATTAGAGGCTTTGTAATTAATTAATCGAAATTAATCGCATTTTTTATTGCATATAAATAAAGCTGCTGGATTCTTTTTGTCACCGTCTTTCTGCATGGCAGCTCATATGTTGTGTCAGACGATGCAATCTGTAGTACCTTTTGCATCCCCTTATCTTCTACCACTCCAAGTGGTCTACAGTCGAGTGCAATCCAGTGAGCTGGTTATTTTTTTGAGTGTGGGTTGGGTGTGGGTCCTCCTTGTACTCGGAGTCGGGCTAACGTCCACGCTAGCTTCCACGCTAGCTGCTATATGTTTAGCATTGAGGTGATACTTGAGGCTTGATGTGCTGCGGTGATATGCGAATTCCTTTTTGCATAATTTGCACACAACCGTGCTCTTATCGACGCTTCCATCCGTCAGTTTTTTAAAACAAAATGTCCCATCCACGGGGCCAACCAACGCGGTCTCATCAGCTTCTTCGTTCATGTTTGAATTGTTCACTGTGGTTTGTTGTTGTCTGAAGTCATGCACGTTAGTTGGTGCTCCAGTATAATCGGTACGCCTGAAACTCATCCAGTGAGAAACGTTCAGCGGTGCAAAAATAAGTGCGATTAAAATGCGTTAATTTTTTGAACGCGTTAATTTTTGTGTAATTAATTAATCTTAATTAACGCGTTAAAGTCCCGGCCCTAATATCAACGTAAGAGCTTGTGCCTCTTCGGGGGGTTCTAACACTTAACCATAAACGTTATCGTTTACTTTTCTCCGTCTTTATATGTAGATATTACTTTTCTCCGTTAATCTCCGTCATGTTGTTTCCATAGCAACAACAACTTCCTGTCAACAGCGCTAACTCTCCTTCAAAATAAAAGCATGACCATACAAAATAGGAAGCCAAGCCAAATTACACTTAAGACATATACAACTGCAACGAAAGTAACAAACACAATGCGATATCCTTTTCAATTTCAAAGAACACAAATTAGGTTACATTAACAAATAACTATAAAACAACAATACTGTAGAATAACAAAATGAATGCCGTGAATACACCGAAATACACGTGTTGAAGCAGTTCGCTGCTGATTACTACGCCCCCTCCCCCCCGTGCGCGCGGGCCGAATATTCGCTGCTGATTACTACTGAATATCCGGAGCTCGAAAAATGATATTTGGGACAGCCCTACTGTCCTTACAAGATGACACAAACATACATACACATTACACACATGTTACTACAGAAAGACAAATACTCCACCAAGAAGGATAGCGGGTTAGCGGCTAAAATAACCTTTTTTCTGTTTAGTAGATTCATTTATAATTCTAATCCTGATCTACACTGGTTTGATTGGGTCTCAGTGTGAAAACCACTCCTGAAATCAGAAGGATTTGATCATAACATCAGTGTGAATGTGAAGCCCTTATGTTCTGATCATAGGGTGTGAGAATAGTTAAAGTTTGGACCCTAAACAATCTGTAATATGCTCTGTTGGGTGTGTGATACTGTGGAATTTTAAGCTTTTGAAAGTCTTCTTGGATATCCCCCCGGTCGAAAATAGAGTCCACATACTCTGAACGCCACACTGAGCGTACACCAGGCTATTTCTGGGTAAGATGAATGTTAGATATCCAACAGTAGGCCTGCTGATAAGGATGAGCTCGGGGAAATGCAATTGGAAAATGGAGGTATGTTTGATGGTGGTACGATTTGCTGTAGGCCTTCTCTCACTCATGTTGCATAAATCTCTCTGCAGCGCTATTTTCATCAGAGGCCATTATGTTGTTTTTTAAAGCTGGATAATTTTTTTTTTTTGTTGCCCGATAAGATCACATCATCTTTCAACGGGATAAGCCACTAACGGGATTTAAACTGTCTTGCTGAGGACGGTCTGGGTTTTTATGACTTGTATTTTTTTGTTGCACCGAGCAGAATAAGATGCTTACGGAAAATACCCATTTGATGAAAGCCAAACCGCTCTCTGACGGCAACCAGTTGTCTCTGTTGCTGTGGTAACCTCGGTAAGAACGCCGAAAGCGGCAGTGATGGGGTTTCTGTGGTAACTGCTGATTCGGCTATTTCTGTCTCTCCGGCTCATGTAGTGGCTGGGACTCGAGCGAGCCAAAAAGAAAAGCTTATTTTAGATAAAGGGATCTTGAGAAAGGACAAAAACCATGAAGGACTCACTTATGTTTTCTCATGGACCCTGACCTCTGACCCCAAGTCCTCCCCCAACAAATGGAAACATCTTTTCGTGAAGCTTGTTCTCTCAGTTTCACATCCAATATTGAATTTTTTGAAAGAGTGGAAATGTGAACCTGGTTGTGAAGCGTCAGCGCCAATACTGAGATCATGGTTTTATTGTGATTGGAGACAAAATGGCTTGATACTCAATTTATATTGTGAAGCGTCTAGCAATAGTAAGATGTTGCGAATGTACATTTTAATATTTCATTCCAAGATAATGAAAATACCAGGTATGATTTAAGCTATTGTTGTTTCAATTTGCCTTTGATTTTTCAAAAAGAATACTAGAAATGTAAACATCACTACACTGATAACTAGGGATGCACGATATTGGTTTTTTGAAACCGATACCGATAACTTCCTGCTTCTCAAGACCGATACCGATAACCGATAATAATATAATATATATATATATTAAATGTACCTGTAGTTTTTGCACACCTGGTGGTAGACTAGTAGTGAGCAAATGACATGAGCATTGCTACTATAATTACCACTACTGATAACTCTAATGATTATACAGAAAAAAGTTGTTATTATTCAGTGCAATATGATATGATATATATTTGAGTTTGGCCTATTAATGCTTGATATAAACACCTGGTCTTTAAGAAATTCAGTTACCATGTAAATCCATTTTATTTTGTCACTGAAAGCAGTGGAGTAAAATAGGGCTGTATTTTTGAAGTCTTTGTTGTTGATTTGAATCTGCTGCCTTCATCATTCATCAGACAGGATCTCAACTATTCAAAAACAAAAGGGAAACGTTTGACATCATCTAAAGTCATTTTACTGTTATTCAAAATCTCCATATATGGCTCTAAGGCTGGTTGTGAAAGTATTCAGGAAACAGAACCATTTGTTGCTGCCATCTGTAACTCCAGCGGTCCTCAGTGCCAACAGTAACACAGCTCAGACCCAAGAGTCGTAATGATCAGGGGCTTGGCCAGATCCAGAGGACATTGTGCTGAATCTCTGCACGCTCACCCCTCCTGCTTTATGCATAGCGACTTTTCTTTAAGTGTACATACGTCGTTTTTTCCATCTTTTTGGAGGTCCAAACATTAAGCATTGAGTGTTGCAGGAATGAGTCCTAAACCTGGAGTAAGCATTTAAGCACTTAATTTGTCTCGAAGCCATGAACATGTTTTTCGTTAGATGCCTGAAATAAAGCCTGTGGTTAACACAAGCTTAAGAGATGTTCACGTTTTTTGTTCTACGTCAGTAAATACTCCTCTCTTAAAGGTAGGGTAGGTAAGAATGGAGAAACCAGCTCGAGTGCGCTAGAATTTGAAAATAGCCGCCACAGCCGGAAAAAAACTGCCCCTTCCTTCAGACTTCCTCACAGAGCCCCCTCCTCCAACACACACGAACGCGCACATGACCAATGAGGGCACGAGATAAGTTTGTGCACAGATGGAAGGCTGACAGGCAGGTAGGCCATCCAGTTATTTTAGCCGGGCCGGCTCAGATGATTGGTCGTGCTATTTACAGCGCCACGGCTTCCACAGATGTTTTCCAATATTTTAATGGATTTATTGTCAAAGCACTTCAGATATTCATTGCTATCTGGATATTAAGAGCATTCCATGGAATATAACAAAAAGTGTATCTCGAGCCGGTTTCTCAAACTTACCTACCCCCCCTTTAAGTGTCTGAAGCTTCTATGCTCAGAACATTAGCCGCCGTTAGCTTAGCGGTGTTGTAGTGAAGTCATGTGACAAGGATGTGGTTCCTTTATAAGGACCACTTAACCAATAAAAAAACACTCACGGACTACCTAACTCCACAAATATCCCAAAACACATCGTTTTTCTAGAACAGATTACAAATCGCCTGAAAATGGTACAAACAAGTGGCAACATGTGTGATGAAGGTGTTGCGCTGGGCTATATCATGCACAAGCCTAATCAACTTAGGCTTGCTCCATTGCGGAGATATTCCCGCGAGAGTGCGGAAAACTTAAATTGTATTTATTTCAAATGTTACCAATATACTCACGGACCACACTTTGAGAAGCACTGCTTTATAGCCTAACGTTAGCATTTTACTTCTACCAACTGCATTTACCTTTCAACATCTATAGAACGGGTGTTAATATATGGAATACATATCCTACTAAACTAAACTTTTAAGTATCATAAAAGTGTTTGCCAAAGGTCCTATTTTCTGCAATATTCCTAAACCCTGTACACAAGTATTTTTGTCCTCCTTTTTGGATTTCGGTATGGATGGAATTCCCATCGGGGCCGAAGCTGAAGCCCTTTGGCTCAAACTAAATGTCATTATGAGCAACGTCTAGTTCTGGAGCCTTTTTCTGTGCAATAGTCTGGTTTTAAAAATTATAAATACTTGCATAAAATGTGTTTTGGCTAAATCCAAATATTGCTATCGAGATGCAAAAACAGTAACACAGAATATTCGAGTAGCTTATTGAGCTGAGACTCATGCCTGAAGCTGTAACGTCCCTGCTGCTCTGGATGATCATATTCTTTCACGACACAGTTAGTCTGACAGAAGCATCGAGTAAAGATTAGAGAGCGACATAAACCAACAGAACGCCGTGGACGGGTCTCAATTAGTGGGATAAGTTGGACCCTCTGCTGTGGAGGGCCGAGGTGAGGAATAAAAACTGTTCTTGGCAAACTCCCTCGGCCATAATCATTATGTGTGCTTGGCTCCTGATGAAAAGGGAGTTTTTGGAAAAGCTTGCGGAACGAGTTTGAATATGATTAACACCCGAGGGCTTGCATGGTATGGACAGAATATGATTTGGCTGATTCTCGAGAAAGTCTGTGATTCTCTGACATCTCTTTTCCACAATGACACAAAGAAAACGTCTAATTTCTCTGGTGCTTGATTGTTTTCAAATTATAGGTCTTCTAGGGAAAGGAGGAATAAATTATTGAGGGGATAATTTGACAAGTCTTGAAGCATTCTGTTACGTGTGTCATCTTGTCGCTGTTTGCCTTTCCGATGTTAATGTAGCAGCTGAACGACTGTTTGATTTTCAGTGTAGTGTAAACACCTGGATTTAAAGCCTCAAGCTGTTTAAAAGAGCCTTGTTGCTTAACCTCTTAAGCCCCACGGACCCGGTTCCGGGCCCGAAATCGCGTCATTTGCAGGAAACAACGTCTAAGGAACCTTAATATCTAATAAATTATGAATATTTTATATCCATATAACGGGGAAAAACCCATTTAACTGATATTTTTTATTTTTTATTTTTTTTAAACCACACAATGCTCACTGACCCTCTGAATTAGCCCCGAGCGAAAAATGCTAACCTATTATTATTATTAGCAGGGGAATCTCCCTGCTCTAATGCATGTTTACAAATGCGAATACGCCATGTTTTTTTTTTAACATGAGTGTGTGCGGGACGATTTCCCTTCGATTCTATTGGCTCTGACGGTCAGAAAGAAAAATCGAGCAAGGGGGGCCAGAGATATGGAAAATCCACCCAAATGGCCCCAGAAGAGGTTTTTTTTTGCTAAATCTGTCTAAAAAGGTCAAATGTCACTTGTTTTGCATCAATCTTGATACAGGGTACTTATTATATGTTGTACTTTGGATTCCTAAAGCTTTTAGTCTACTAACCCATCATCCAAGGTTAGTTTTCACTACAAGTACAACATATTTTATAATATTTTTCTATAATTTACAGTTTTTTACCATGTTCAATCTGAATTTTCTTTAAAATAAAAAAACATCTATATTGATTCTGGCTTTTCTACATCCAACTCACAGGTTTATCATTACTTTGAGACAAAAGATTATTAATCTAACCCTTTTAGAAGGGAAGATATGGTCATTTGTTCTGGGAATGTCA
>CALSBZ010011997.1:0-10235 GCA_943591055.1 Gobionotothen gibberifrons
AAATCTCTACAAAAGACCAATACACTACAAAAACTGAAACGTATTGACATTTTTTTTAACATTTTAAAGTAAAATGCTTCAATCTGGTGCACTTTGAGCAGATTTACTAGAGACTAGATCTAGGGCAGGGGTCGGCATGTGAACATAACCAATAACAAATAACAAATAAATGTAACGTATTTTATTTTTGTTGTTCATTTATATCTTATTTTACCTAGTTAACATTTATTTATTGATGCATTTTTTTTAATATCTCCAGTTTTAAACGCTATTTTTTGTTTACTGTCCTATGGTATGCATTGGAATGATTGCAAACCTGTTGTTATTTATCCTAATAATTATAAAGGTGTGCCTTGGAAATATTTGTTTCATAAATTGTGACCAAACCGTTTGAGACCCACTGAGACCCCATTTACACGGGATCGTATACGTTTTCAAAAAAGTATTCCTTTCACACGCATTCGGCTCAATTAACGTGTCCGTTCACACGAGACTAGTGTTAATTTCGTTGTCTAAAAGAAACTATGACGAAATATGTTCTTCAACGACCTTTTTTTCCATGACGAAAACGAGACGATGACGAGACGGCACCGACGGCAGTAAACAATAACTGTAACGAAATCATCATGCAATATCGTTGACGAAAAGTGACGAGGCGAAAATGTAGTTGTAGGGTCTGAGACCCCGTTTACAGATAACTTAGGCCAGGGATGGGCAACTTTGATGGTGGTGGGGTCGCCGCCGCCAGGGATTTTGGGCCCTATGAGAATATATCACATTGGGCCCCACCACAGGCCACTTTGTTTATAAATTACCTCGAGGGCCGTACCAAATGGTCTAGCGGTCCGTATACGGCACGGGGGCCGGAGGTTCCCCACCCCAGCTTTAATATAATAACATTAGTATCAAATCAAATCAAATCAAGTTTTATTTATATAGCACATTTATAAACGATTTTTGGTCGAGCCAAAGTGCTGTACATATAATAAAAATAGCCTACAGTAGAGACACTTTACAGCAAATACAACAGCACAGATTGTTCAGAATATCAGTATGAGAAAAACGACACCCTCTGTCCTTAGACCCTCTGTCCTTAGACCCTCACATCGTACAAGGAAAAACTTCCGGAAAAAACCCACAGTTTAAAGGGGAACATGGGAGAAACCTCAGGGAGAGCAACAGAGGAGGGATCCCTCTCCCAGGACGGACAGACGTGCAATAGATGCCGTGTGTAAATCGAAGAGATAATACATTTTTACAGCATTACAGTATTAATATCATAACCAAAATGTCGGTGATTAACATTTTGTTTACCTAATACACACTGATCACTCAACGCTTCAAACTGTCCATCATCCTAAATAGACTAAACGCAGTTTTTTGTTGTGTATAGATCATTGGCTATGTGGGAAAATACTGTGTTTGAAATGTATAATTTAAATTAGATGTTAGCTTTTTGTTTTAATATATATATATATTTTGTATTCCAGTCTCCCTTCATTCAACACAATGCTGCTCACCTCCTTCAGTTGGGAGAAAAGCTGGTTCAGGTTCAGCATTATGGGGGGACAGGGCTGCTGAGCCTAGAGATGGATCTGTTGGTCCTGGCACCAGGGGGAGGGACAACTGATTTAGTATGAATAGGCACAACAAATGTGCCTGCATTTATTAAAGGTAGGGTAGGTAAGAATGGAGAAACCAGCTTGAGTGTGCTAGAATTTGAAAGTACACAACCGAAAAAAATCTTCCTCTTCAGACTTCCTTACAGAGCCCCTCCTCCAACACACACGAACGTGCACATGACCAATGAGGGCACGAGATAAGTTTGTGCACAGATGGAAGGCTGACAGGCAGGTAGGCCATCCAGTTATTTTAGCCGGGCCGGCTAAAATGATTGGTCGTGCTTTTTACAGTATTACGGCTTCCACAGATGACATTTTTGTATGGATTTTTTGTCAAAGCACTTAAGATATTCATTGCTATCGGGATGTTAAGAGCATTCCATGGAATATAACAAAAAGTGTATCTCAGGCCGGTTTCTCAAACTTACCTACCCCACCTTTAATGTCAGCTTAATACAAAAAAACATAACAGCTAACAGACACATTTCTACCACTCATGGACCACACCCACCTTTTCTTGTGAAAAACTGGGTGACATACTGTCACCCTTTAGTCCCTCTCTCTTGTCTTTCTCTCCTTTTTCTTCTTTTCTTAGAGCCTGACTTTTTGAGTCGTTGAGACATGGTACAACACACTTACGTAGGCTACGTAAGTACTAGCATCCCTCCTCACATGCTTTCACGCTGTGCAAGACAGTGCCGGTGCCACACCGCGTTTGGAGGCAGGACCAAACCATTACATGTAAATAGAAGGGGGTGTACAGAGGCTTTGGATAATTAACTTTTGGAAGAAAATAAGTTAAATGAATCGTAAGTTTAGTGAGTACTTTATAAATATAACTTTCTATTAATCTTAAGTATTGAGGATTGATGAAAGGTTACTTACATAATGTTTTCGTAATGTTCTAAACATTTTAGGGCCCCTGTCAGTCATGGGCCCTTAGAATCGTCCTAACTTTTCACCCCCTTACGGCGCCCCTGACTGATGTACTGGCCACCAGGGGGCCACAGATTCACTTGGAACACACACACACACAAATTCCATGTGTTGTATATAATTATTAACAAATATACTAAGTCTGACATCTTCATTGACATTTTACAATCTTTCAGGGGAAATCCTCTAATAAGCTCACTAAACAAATACCAGTTCACAGAAATGTTATTTAATTTAAGGTTAAGAAACCTTGGCTGTTGTTATGCCTGCTGTGACGTTAAGTTTCCGCTTGTAATTATGCCTTTAGAAGCTTGATAGTTATATTTATCATCTGAATTTGGTGAAACAAGTTTAATATTCTAAAAACCAAGACTTTGTTTATTTGAAATGAGATGAAAACAAACTGTCACGGACCCTGCCGTGTTATCTGTGATTTACTATACGCTTTTCATTCATAATTTCAGCGGGAGGGAGGGGGAGCGGCACTGAGGAACAGCAGAGTGCGGGTGGACAGGTGTCTGTGTTGACATTCCCCTTATTGTGGAATAAGGGGAATGCAGAGACAGGCTACAAGTGTCTTAGGTTCAAGTTAGACAACTAATGTCTGGGTAGTTTTCATGACTTCATGTTTATTATGTCATCTTAATGGTTAATCTTAATGCACACACATTTTCCGTGCTTTCCAGACGTATGTTATGGACGATGAACACAGGGTCGTCCATAACATACGCCTGCCCATACCATAACCCCACCACCACCATGGGCCACTCGATTCACAACATTACCCTAACCCTAACCCTAACCCTAACCCTAACCCTAACCCTAACCCTAACCCTAACCCTAACCCTCACACCAGATACTGACTGGTTTTCAGACCCCCCCAGACCCCCCCAATAAAGCAAAAATGCACGTTTCAGAGTGGCCTTTTATTGTGGCCAGCCTAAGGCACACCTGTGCAATAATCATGCTGTCAAATCAGCATCTTGACACCTGTGAGGTGGGATGGATTATAATTATTATTATTAAGTGCTCACTATCACAGAGTTTTTCAGATTTGTGAACAATATTTGAGAGAAATGGTTATTTTGTGTATATAGAAAATGTTTTAGATCTTTGAGTTCATCTCATGAAAAATGGGAGCAAAAATAAAAGTGTTGCGTTTATATTTTTGTTCAGAGATCAGATCACCATAGTCCAGCACAGGTAAAAAGGTCACAGAGCCTTTTCCTGGCCTCAAGCGAGAAACAGGACTTGTTTCTGAAAAAGAAACCTAGCCTAACCCTCAGCTTTCTAAGCAGATTATTGACCTGAGGTTTGAAAGAGAGACAATCATCAAGCCAGATACCAAGGTATTTACAACAGGCAACCACTTCAAGTACTTTTCCTTTGTGTTATTATTATTGGCCCTCCTAATTTGGTCCTTAATGACCCCATGATGTGATTATGTATATCTTAAAACTAGGGCTGTCAGTCGATTACAAATATTTTATCGCGATTAATCGCATGATTGTCCATAGTTAATCGCGATTAATCTCAAATTAATTTCTTTATCTGTTCTAAATGTACCTTAGATGGATATTTTTCAAGTTTTTAATACTCTTATCAACATATGAGTGGACAAATATGCTTTATATGTTTGTTTATTATCATTTGAACAATGACAAATATTCTCATGAATATTAAACACAACAACCTCTGAACATTACAAATATTCGCCTCAATTCAACCTGGAACCTCTATAAGACAATACAATAATACAATACAAAGTGTGTGTGTGTGTGTGTGTGTGTGTGTGTGTGTGTGTGTGTGTGTGTGTGTGTGTGTGTGTGTGTGTGTGTGTGTGTGTGTGTGTGTGTGTGTGTGTGTGTGTGGACACTGTGATGGATCGTTGTAGCTATGTGCAGCTCAAGGCATATATGCTCGAACGGGAGCTGCCTGGACGCTGCAATCATGTTGCGCACACTATCCGTGCTGACTTTTCAATCAATGTCCCACTGTCTGGCTACCTGCATAAAGTCAAGTGCTCGGCGCAGTTGTCGGCGAAAATGCGTTATTAACGCGTTAACTTGACAGCCCTACTTAAAACCTTTAACAACTATATTTAGATGTTCACAAATATCTACATTTATGTATAAATACATGTGTAGCAGTTAGACAAACATAATTAATAGATTATCTCATTAATACCTATTTTATATTAAAAAAGTTTACTAAACCACCGTTTTGTTGACAAAATGATTTGGGTTGAAAGTTATACTGTTGTGTCTCAAACTGATAGACTAGGTTATTCATTTATTTGCCTAATAGTTGCTTAAAATGCTACAATAACATTTGCAATTCGTTTTTAATCTGCCAGGTCTCTCAGCCACCGTAGTGTCGTGTCAGGTGGGCGTGTCGTGTCAGGTGGGCGTGTCGTGTCAGGTGGGCGTGTCGTGTATGGCGTGTCGTGTAGTGTCGTGTACTTGCCGCCTATGCTTGCCGCGGCCGCAGCTAGACAATGGACCCGTCTCAGGTCGACTATTTTCATTTCCTCGCTCCTCGGTCCTCGGTCTCACCGGAAGTTGATTTGTCTGCGCCATCTTGAGTACCGTCCCATGGCTCTTATTTCTGCCGGAGGACCAAGGATCGAGGAGCGAGGAGCGATAATGGAGGAGCGATAACCGAGGAACCACCAGACCATCCTCCGATGAAATCCTCAGATACTCGCCCCGCCCCCTTACTGTGTATCGCTCACTGATTGGACGATGCAGTGCATGCACTGATCTGATGCTTCTTGACATGAGAGCAGTTTGTGAAGAAAATACATGAAACTCACGAGGGTCACTCCTCAGTCTATACTGTGTTTTGTTTCAATTAATGTATCATTTAGTTACAAATATGTGATATATCTGAAAAACAAAGTGGTCAAAAATCTTTTTATTAATTTATTGGAAACATTTTCATGATCGCTTTTTTCGTTTTACATTTTCATTTATTGTCATTTCCATTCAGTCAGTCATTAAGTGCTATTAAAATGTTAATGTGCTACATATCCACACAAACAAACAAAGTGTGCAATCCAATGAATGTTAATCTATCTGGGTTTTGATAGATAATATATCTCTTTTTCTTCTCTGAATTATTTTATTTATATTGTGCACTCTAATCAATATTAATCAAACTATTGTTCGTTTATACATTTTAAGAATGGCATTTATCTTTTTTGAGAATGAGTTCTTATTTTATTTTATTTATTGGAGTCTACAACAGATGATACAAATGTTTGTGTCAGTAAATGTGTGGCGGGGGTGTTTGTGAAAACAACGGGGACAGAGCTGGGGGGTATACTACGAAGCAGGATTTTCGCTTAGCCGGCTAACTTCAGGGAAAACTCCGGCTTTCCGGTCTTACGAAGCTGGTTCTCTTTTTAGCAGGCTAGATCTCCATGGTAACTTATGCTGTGCGGCTAAACCTGCCCCGGAGCAGGTTAGGTTGCAGGCTAAGAGATCAACTCAGTGAAAGCACTGCCTGCTGACCAATCAGAGCTCCGTGTGTGGAGTTTAAAGCGATCAAGTCACATTACAGGAGAAAGGAAATACAGAAAAACTGCCGTTGCAGGAAAGACGGCCGGCAAAAATCAACTGACTGTGACTGTGAATACCACCTCCCATCTTCAGAGCAATCTGACTATTATAACATTAGCGTTAAGAAATCTTACTTAAACATCTGCCACAACATAAGTAACTGGATCAAAGTAACAGTACAGTCCGTGGCATATCACATCATAATGTATCATATATTTCCTTATCTGAGTCAGCTGAGCCGTATCTGGCCGCGCAACACTCACAGTGTCACATACTGTATGCAGAAGTATTATTTTAAGCAACACATTAAAGGAGGGGTAGGTAAGTTTGAGAAACCGGCTCAAGATACACTTTTTGTTATATTCCATGGAATGCTCTTAATATCCTGATAGCAATGCATATTCTAAGTGCTTTGAAAAAAAATCCATAAAAATATTTCATCTGTGGAAGCCGTAAACCAATTATTTTAGCCGGGCTGGCTAAAATAACTGGTTGGCCGACCTGTCTGTCAGCCTTCAATCTCGTGCACACACACACACACACACACACACACACACACACACACACACACACACACATTGGGCGTGTTTCCCGTCTCCCAGCAGCAGCTCGGGAGCAGCAGCACGGAGCAGCAGCCGAGCAGCAGCACTCGGACGCAGACCGGTAGACATCATCTACCGGTCGCAAAAGAAAAACTGTAATGGAGCAAATTATGAAGAAAAAGAAAGTGGAAACTAGGAGAAGTCAAACCAGAGTCAATATCGGAGTTGCTTTTCAACTATGGCGACTATTTACGGAGCACACCGAGCCGAAATCTGATGCCATGCTCGCTCTTTTTCTCTTGGACTGTTGTGAGTTTATACCTTTTTTTTGCCTGATATGTAACGTTACGTTCTAAGGATAGAGGGTGTCGTTTTTCTCATATTGATATTCTGAATAATCTGTGCTGTTGTATTTGCTGTAAAGTGTCCCTACTGTAGGCTATTTTTATTATATGTACAGCACTTTGGCTCGATCACATATCTGGCTGGCTTGAGCGATCCACTTGATAACCTGTGTCGTAGTACCGTTTAGCGAGAGCGCGTATGTTTTGGATCAGGCCAACCGGCTAACTCAAACATATCCAGGTTAGGTTGAACCAGCTTCGTAGTACAGGCCCCTGCTGTCAGACGAACAGCTATGCGGCGTCATCACAAACGGACGTTTATCTTTACCCATGGATGCACAATAACAACGGACCCATATCGTCTTACTGCCCTCCCAAGGAGATGTAATAATGGATATATTGCACATGTTTGCTGTAATTCATCATTTGTAAAATATTATACATGGGCTGTATGATGTAAATCTTGTACCGTAAATGTTGTATTAAACAAAGTTAATATTACCGACGTAGATTAACGTCCCTGTAGCTTCTTATTGCACTTGCAATATACCATTAAAGGAGTTGAACGTTGCTGTTTGCTATTACTATAATACCACGCAGGGATAAGCCAGAGTTTACAACCTTTGCATGTGGGCACAACACGTTTTGACCCAGATTAATTAGCTATACCATATGATATCGCCCGAGGAAGTCGTCATACTTATACATATATAAATAAAGATATATGTGTCAAAGAAGCTCTAATTATTAACAGTTATATTAATTATACTTGTATATGTATATATATATATATGTATAGCCTGTGTTGTAAATGTATACACACAAATGAACAACTTTGTGCGTGTCAAATAACAAGTTGTATTGTAGTGTTTATTTTAGTATTGTTTTATGCTTATCCACATTTAGATTTCAGAGCACAGGAGAATGCTGGGCACAACATAAAGCTCAACAGTGAAGCTGGCAATGCTGAACAAAACCATCTAGAGTTATAATATTTATTCAGCTGAAAAAGTCAAAGCTCTACAAAAATGTAATCAAAAATGCATAAGCATTTCAGGTAGAAATCAGCATTTTATATAGAAATTCACAAAAATAAGAAATGAAACCTAAAAGAGATGTTTAACACATGTATACCTCTGATGGCTGGCATAGTAGAACTAGGTGGAAAAAATAGTGACAACAAATGTAAATACAATTTATATAGATTAAAAGGTAATGTAATATTGATTGTAATTGTGGAGGAAACTTCTGTGTAGCAATGCAGTGGGAGTCACCGACTCATGAAGGAGACACAGGATGAGCAGGAGTTCTGATGTCAAACACTGATATTTAATACAAGTATCGGCCGGAGAAATTCACATCACAAGTCACAGCAGTCAAAGGTTCTGACTGCACGGGTGGGTTGCCATGTCAATTCTGATCAGCCTCTCATCTTGGTAGACCATTTAACTAGTTTACAGAGAGTCAAATCAACATATTGGGGGATGGGCATTGATACCTGGAAACTGTCTCTGACCCCTTTGGTGCTTTGAAGCCAGCGTTCTCAGAGTCGTATAACTCCCTACTTCCGTCAGATCAAGTCATAAAACTTATAGTATCAACATACGGCTACATTATCACGTTCCTTACGGGAGATAAGGAGCAGGGCTGATCGTAAATGTCAACACACAAGAAAGGGTTAAATTCTTGGAGTGAAGACAGAATTATTCCCTCACAGTAATTATTATATTAAAAAATCCACCAAACATGATCATATGGTACAACAAGGGGTGTTGTAGTGTGTGATATTGGTATTTATGGAAACATTTTACACCTTTCCTTCAAGTACTATATGTTTTAATTACTTGTGGGCTACTTAACATGAATAATCACAGTTACTATCTTTTTACTCTATCACATTTCAAAGAGAAATAGGCTATTGTTATGTTAACTCCACCACAGTAATCCATCATCAGCTTTACTTTTTAGATAAAGATTGAACTCACAATTGATCATAACAGGCTTCAAAATACATATATTTTTATTTATTACCAAGTGGTTTCATGTACAACCCACAAAAGTATCATGCTAAATTAAGCTCTGTTGCTTGGATATCACTAGATCCTGTTACATCAGCGTAATATAAAAGTACATAACGACTGATGTGCACATTAGCATAATTACTAATGTCTCGGACGTTACACTAGTTAGCCGCTAGCTGCTAACTGCCGCGGCCGCCTCGTTAATATCAAATCCATCATAACAATCCAGAACGTGCGGTGCTGTTACGTGTATGCACATTGACGTGCTTGATGTGAACGAGCCTTTTGGGGTCCGTGGTTAAAGTTGCGCACGCTCTATGAGCGCACACACGGGTACTTCTCAGGCATGCTGGGTAATCTGTGACGTTTCACTCTCTCAAAAGTTGGGCCATTTTATCATCATGCGCTAATGAGCAACTCTCATAGGAATGAATGAGGTCCCGCCTCCCACGCTGTATCCAGTTCTTATTATACATCCATGGTTTCCTTGCGTCCCTCCATGCTTCCCTGGTGGGAGGGACTAAACACAGGGAATCAACCCATGGTTGATCCCTTATCCTGGAACATATCCTGCTTCGGAGCACAGACTAGGTTCCAGGATAAGTCACCATGGAGATCTAGCCCGCTAAAAAGTGAACCAGCTTCGTAGTACCGGAAATCCCAGAAGTTATCTTGCTAAACAAAAATCCTGCTTCGTAGTATACCCCTGCTGGATTTTCCTAACCTGGATGTTTGAGTTAGCCGGTTGGCCTAATCCAAAACATACGAGCTGTCGCTAAACTGTACTACGACGCTGGTTATCAACTCGTTTGCTCAAGCCAGCCGTGTCCTATAAAGTTAGGTGCGCGTTCACATGAAAGGGGTGGTATTTGGAGCATTCGACCAATCACAAATATGGACAAGCGTACTGACAGCGCAGCGCGTCATACTTCCTGAATGAAAAGTCAACTATATAATTAGACAAATATGAAGATGTTAAACTTTAAACATCCATGACTCAAACACTTTATCCAGGATAAAAGCCACATAGCTGCACCTGCAAGGTGAATACAGCTGGTAAAAGAAAAAGTGTTTGAATGCTTACATTAACAGGTTTATGATAGGCCTATGCCCGTCGAAGACACGATCTGACTTTAATTACATTTGACTCGAGTGTTTCGTAATGTGTTGCTTAAAATAATACTTCTGCATACAGTATGTGACACTG
>CALSBZ010012055.1:0-19679 GCA_943591055.1 Gobionotothen gibberifrons
ACGTTGGTTACTATTGTGATATAACTTTTTATTAAAAGAAAATCTTGGTGAAGCAGATCAAGGACATGCTTCTTGAGGTAGGATTGTTATTTAGAGTTGTTATTCAGAATATATTAATTTAGGTAATTTCTCTTTTTTTCCTTTTTCAAAAATAGCACAATACAATTGAAGTATGCAGAGAACTATAGCCATCCGCTGCCTTGTCGTGTACCTTGGAGAAAAGCAAGAGGACCTTTTCAAGGAGTTTAGCGACGTAATTAAAAATCCTGAAATAAAATCTTGTGTAAAAACACAGGACAAAAGCACTGCTCTCTGTCAGTTACCTTTTGAAGCATATTGCACTTTTGGCCACACCCCAATCAATCAAAACTTTACAGATTTTACATATTTGGCAGTGGTTTTAAATATGCAAAGGCATAACTTCGATGTGATGGCAGCATGTATTTGCTGTGTCCCCATTTCCCATGGTAATATGGTTAATGTGTTTATTTATTATTTGTGTTATATATCTTTTTTTTCAAGATTTAAATGAAGCTCAGCGCAAGTTCTTTCAGGAAGACTGGGGGCCTTTCTCATTTCATCAAATCCCCCTCCTCGACTCCTCGACTCCTCGGTCCTCCGCTAGTGACCCGGAAATGAATTTCAGCGCGCCATGTTGAAGGACATCTCATTTCTCTAAATGCACTTCGAGGACCGAGGATCGAGCGTTGAGGAGGCTCTCTGGAGGAGCTATAACTGAGGATACACTGATGGGTCCTCCACGGTTCTCCACGGCTCCTTCGTGGATGCATTTCCGGGAACAGAGATGTTTCAAAGAGTCGTGACACACAGCCGGACTTATCTCAGCCAATGACAGATCTGCATGCATCCCCTGGATATTATTTTATTAACTACTTTCATCACGACGTGATGTTTCCAGTGAGAACAGCTGTGAGGTCCGTGCAGAAAGCAGAGCAGTGTGTAAAATATATATCACTCAGTATAACAGGCCTATATTACTCTCTGTATTTGTATGCTGTAGTTTAGTAGATTTCTGCAAAGAAAGAGTCGATATTTTTCTAAGACCATTTAGTGCTTCACATAATAAAATACACAACGGCTGTAGCCTGATTATTCTTTAGGAGCTGTAGGTGTGTGTGGTACAGTGTGTAGGTGTGTGTGTGGTACAGTGTGTAGGTGCAGCGGACAGACAGGTCTCAGTTGGTTTGGTGTCCTATGCTTACTTGTAATACTTGTAAATACAACTTTTGGCCCGTAATTTCATTTCCTCATTGTAGCGACCAGAGGGGAGAGGGGGGGGGGGGGATATATCCAGTCTCTGGTAGTGTTACGTTATTATGAGAGTGCTCTGTTTGATTCTGAAATTGTATATATTTATATAAATATATACATATATATATATATATATATATGTGTGTCCGCATCTGTAGCCTGTTATTGTCTCATTATACCGCACTGTGAATGAATTTAAGTAAATATATAAGTCTTCATGAACACATCTGTCCATCAGACAGAGGGCTGCTCCTGTCATCATTAATGGACGTCTCTTTAAAATGACCGCTCGGAGGAGAGGAGTTCTCATTTCTCTAACCGCCTGCTGCTTCCCCTCCTCTCTCCTCGGTTCCTCTCCTCGTCTCCTCCGCTCGCATCTCCTGTGGGCGGGACTAAGTCTCGAGGATAGGAGTCGAGGAGGAGAGTCAAAGGCTGCAGTCGAATAGTCTATTTTGCTTAGGAACCTTCCTAACGGAGTGAAATGACCCGGAAGTCCCTCAGTAGCAGCCATGATAAGAGCCGTTCGAATTCGCCTACATGATAGGAAAGGAGGTTTCAAACTTCCTTTATATCCTCCTTTAGCTTAGGAACCACTGGACCTTCCTAACCGAAAGGAGAGGAGAAAATGCTGCCCCACAATGCCTTGCAGCCGCAGCATTTGTCGTCACACAACAGTCGGCCGTTCACGGAAACAACCGATTATGACGGAGAAATGATATCATGAAAGTTACGATGCTTATTAAGCTTTTTAAAACGTATGTGGTAAGTTGCCAAAGTGCTTTGTTTTTAACGTTCATCAGTATTATAATCAAAAAGAGAAATATTATCAAATAAAGTCAACATTTCACAGTCTTCACTGAGCTGTGTGGGTTTTGTTCAACTTTTAAAAGATGTTTGAATGGTGATATACACAGTGATAGATGTTAAGGACTAACGTTTATAATAAATACATTTGTATTAATGTGGACCGGAGGGAGAGGGTGACGAGCATAACTTTCACTTTCCTTTTCATTTCAATTCCAGCTTTGGTCCTGAAGAATATGTTTCTCTGTTGTCCACGTTCATAAAGCATAAAATAACAGCATCAGAGCACGGTGTAGAGTCTCTAGATGAGTTTACAGTAGTCCCTCGTTCTTATTAAACATCCATGTTGTAGTCCGCTGTATAGAAAACTGTGGTTTCCATGGTTACCCCACAGCAGCAGACGCACAAAAGGACGTCCGCTGGCGCATCATAAACACATCGGATAGTGAAAGTGCAGTCGGATTCTCTAAAGTACTGCAGTCTCTTCTCCTAAATCCTTTTGAATTCTCCTATCCACTATCCCTTAACCCTGTGACGTTTCACTCTGAGGTCAAGGAATAGACGATAGGGTTAGAACTTAGGAGCTGATTTTAAAACTATTCGACTGCAATCAAGGAGGGGAGTTAGAGAAATGAGAAAGGGCCTGGGTGTATACATTCAGTCCGCAGCTGCATATAATCAGCTCATCACAGGCGTTCTCTTTAACCTATTACATTTCACCTCATTCTCCAGCAGCCAATCAACGTCCTGCAGCCAAACTATAAAATGGTTCTCCTCTCTCCTGCAGTCAGCTGTGATTTCAGGTGTTCATGCACCTTATCATTTGGCATGTGTCAATAAATGTTCAAACTAAATGAATTCTCTCCTGATTGAAACATCATGTGTTGAAATAAACAACTGCAGTTCAAAATAAAAAGTGAATTGCCTAATATTTTTGTTGTGGAATCAATTAATTTCTTCCTCTAAAGGCAAAAACATGAAAAAGCTAAGAAAAAAAACCGATTGAATACAATATATTTGGAGCAACTTAACTTATAAATGGTTGTCAACTTAAAAACGTGTGTTCACAATGATGGTAATTAAGTACATACAAATTAAAATTCCTTCTAAATCATACGGTAAAACAAGTTGGAACAACTTAATTTTTGGAGTAATCAACTTAAAAACGTGTGTTTATGCTACCAATTATTAAGTAAGTGGTAATTAAAAACACCTCTGATTGTAGAGGAAACTCAAACAACTTTGTTGCTTTAAGACAATTTCATTAGAAGTTGTCGTAACTCAATAAACATCGATGCAAACTGTTGCGTTGATTTTCTTTGTTGAGCCAAGGCATTTGTTTTTAGGGTGTACTCAATGGCGTGAATTCAGTTGGAGAAATCTGCTGCGTTTTTTTATTACTTAAAAGCTGAAAAGATATTTTACACCGAACGATTCTTCGTGTTGGAGAGATTGTGGAGATAGTGGAGCGGATCACCACCACATGTTTTGGTCCTGCCCAAAGATAAAACCATTTTGGGAAAATGTCTGGAGATATGTGCAGCAAATCCTTGGGCTGCAAATACCATTTACATGTATGTCCCTTTATTTGGGTGATCCACCGGAAGGACTTACAAGAAGCGATAAATATCTCTTAACAAAAAAATAATTTGAACTCAGCGATGATGTAGAAACAATCCATTGATAATCTGGAACTTTAACTTTGATCAGATGTTTAACAACTCCTTCATCTCCCTCACAGCTCCTCAGTACTGACAACATCTCCACTGACTCATGGAGCACAGAGTGAGTCTGTGGAAGCTTAAACTCTCTCCCTCACACATTCACCTTCTCTTTGTTATTCTGATCAATATTCAGTCATTAGCAAAAGTGAGGAAAATAATTGAAATGTCTTTGTTCTCAGGGAAATTCAGAAAATCATAAACACAAACAGATCCATATGAAGTTCAGTCAGTGAACTGACCTGAGAGTCTCCAGTCTGCAGTTTGGACTCTTTAGTCCAGAACTCAGCAGCTCCACTCCTGAATCCTTCAGAGCGTTCTCACTCAGGTCCAGATCTCTCAGACGGGAGGGGTCAGACTTCAGAGCTGAGGCCACGACTTCATAGAGAGGCTCTGAGAATCCACAGTCAGTAAGTCTATAATAACACAAGTATTACAACAAGTGTTAAAAAGAGAGAACATTATATTAACCTCAAAACTTCAAGGCTTCATGAAAAAATATTTGACATACGGTATGTTCTGAATGACATTTGCTGATGCCATTTTATATTATATATGCTGTAATAATATTAAATGATTATTATAATTGAGTTTAATGTTTGCGTTAATGTCTGATCACATGTCTGTGTTGGCTACCTTCTGCTGTCGGAGACTGTTGCTAGATTGCTTCTCGGAGCATCTGAACATTTATTTTGAACACAAACACAAATAACAAACCAATAAGGTTTAAATCTTTTAAACTAAATACTATCAGCAAGATGTTCTCAGTATATCAGCATTAAGACATAACTCTGGTATTGGTGGGGAATTATATAGATCTTATTTTAAACTCTAATACATTGTAATAAAAACCTCTGTGTTTAATGATAAAGAAACTGTGGAGGAAACTTCTGTGTAGCAATGCAGTGGGAGTCACCGACTCATGAAGGAGACACAGGAGGAGCAGGAGTTCTGATGTCAAACACTGATATTTAATACAAGTCTCGGCCGGAGAAATTCACATAACAAGTCACAGCAGTCAGAGGTTCTGACTGCACGGGTGGGTTGCCAGGTCAATTCTGATTAGCCTGTGTCTTGGTAGACCATTTAACTAGTTTACAGAGAGTCATAATCAACATATTTGGGGATGGGCCTTGATACCTGGAGACTGTCTCTGTCCCCCCTGCTGTGCTTTGAAGCCCGCGTTCCCAGAGTTTTATAATTACTTCCACCAGATCAAGTCGTAAAACGTATTTTATCAACATCTAGCTGCCTTATCACGTTCCTTACGGGAGATAACGATCAGGGCTGATCGTAAATGTACAGATGCAGGAAAGGGTCAAATTCCTGGAGTGAAGACAGAATTATTCCCTCACAGAAACTACTAGAAAGTAATAATAACTGATAACTGTAAGTCCTGCAGTGTGGTGTGATCACATGCTGAGAAACCTCTAGAGTCTTTCATGTGTTTGACATGTCGCCTCCATCACTCAAAGGAGTATGAAAAGAGAAAAACTGTTCAATTTAACTATTATCATAAATAAATAGAAGAACATCGTTGGTTTTAATTTGCTCTCAGTATTTAAACAGCAGACATTTTATAGTGTTTATTTGAATAATTAAACTTCTGATCTACTTCAGTTTATAAAGTTAATCACATCTGGACTCACTTGGCCTTCCTGCAGTTCCTCACAGCTGGAATCAGTCTCCGTCGTCCCTCAGCTGATGTGTTGTACTTCTTCAGGTCCAACTCATCCAGAACCTCCTCTGACATCTGCAGCATGTCTGCCAGAGCAGAGCAGTGGATCAGAGAGAGTTTCTTTGATTTGTTCTTTGACTTCAGGAACTCTGTGATCTCCTGATGTACTGAGTGGTCCTTCATCTCTGTCAGACAGTGGAAGATGTTGATGATCCTGTCAGGAGAGCTTTTATCACTTCTAAACTTCTTCAGGTTGCTGATGGCTCTCTGGATGGTTTCTGGTCTGTTGTCTGTGCGACCCAGCAGGCCTCCTAACAGTCTCTGGTTGGACTCCAGAGAGAGGCCGTGGAGAAAGCGGACAAACAGGTCCAGATGGCCATTTTCACTTCTGAGGGATTTCGCCATGGCTCCTTTTAGAAAGACATCCAGGGATGGGTACTCCTGATCTCTGTTTTTACTGTTCTCATAGGGCCAGTCTTTCTTCAGGAAGTCCTCCAGTACCACTGTGTCTCTGTTGGTGTAACAGTGCAACATGTAGACTGCAGCCAGGAACTCCTGGACGCTCAGATGAACAAAGCAGTAGACTGTTTTCTGGAAGATCACACTCTCTCTTTTGAAGACCTCTGTACAAACTCCTGAGTGCACCAAGGCCTCGGTGACACCGAGACCACAGCGCTCCAGGTCTTCTTGGTAGAACATGATGCGTCCTTTCTCCAGATGTTCAAACGCCAGCCTCCCCAGCTTCAGAAGAACCTCCCTGTCAGCCTCCGTCAGCTGCTGTGGACTCGTCTCATGTCCCTCTTCATACTTCTGCTTCTTCCTCTTGGTCTGGACCAGCAGGAAGTGTGAGTACATGTCAGTGAGGGTCTGGGGAAGCTCTCCTCTCTGGTCTGTAGTGAACATGTGGTCCAGAACTGCAGCAGTGATCCAGCAGAAGACTGGGATCATACACATGATGTGGAGGCTCCTGAAGCTCTTGATGTGAGAGATGATTCTGCTGGACAGGTCTTCATCACTCGATCTCCTCCTGAAGTACTCCTCCTTCTGGGCATCAGTGAAGCCTCGTACCTCTGTTACCCTGTCCACACACTCACGAGGGATCTGATTGGCCGCTGCAGGTCTGGAAGTTATCCAGACGAGAGCCGAGGGAAGCAGCTTCCCCCTGATGAGGTTTGTCAGCAGCACGTTGACGGAGGACTGCTGTGAGACATCAGACACAACCTCATTGTTTCTGAAGTCCAGAGAAAGTCTGCTTTCATCCAGGCCGTCAAAGATGAGCAGCACTTTGCAGACAGCCAGCTGCTCTGCTGTGACCTTCTGTAAGGTTGGATAGAAAACATGGAGCAGCCTGAGAAGACTGTACTGCTCACCTTTGATCAGGTTCAGCTCCCTGAAGGAGAGCGGGATCACCAGACTCACATCTTGGTTTCCCAAACCCTCGGCCCAGTCCAGAGTGAACCTCTGCACTGAGAAGGTTTTTCCAACTCCAGCGACTCCGTTGGTCAGGACCGCTCTGATGTGAGTCTGTTGGTCAGGTAAGGCTTTAAAGATGTCCTGGCACTTGATTGGAGTGTCATGGAGGGTCTCTTTCTTGGAAGCTGTCTCCAGCTGCCTCACCTCATGTTGGGTATTAACCTCTTCACTCAGGCCTTGTGTGATGTAGAGCTCAGTGTAGATCCTGTTGAGGAGGGTTTCACTTTGATCAGTTCCTTCAGTCACACGTTCACATCTCCTCCTCAGACTGAGCCTATGTTCATCTAAAACCTCCTGAAGACCACTATCTGCTGGAAAAGAAGGAAACAGGAGAGAATCAGAAAAATGCTTTTGAGAATCTAATTATAACAATAAAAAAACAGACAGAGTTGAAAAAGTTATGATTTTTTTAAAACAGCTTACTGTCTATGCACTACAACCGTATACCTAATCAAAAACAAATAATATATAGACATTTTATTCATTGGGATAAACCCCTTGAGATGCACCATCTCGTTTTCAAGGGGGTCCCGACAATAGCAACAACGTACAGACATACATAAACAAAAAGACAAAAAGTAAAACATGACAAACAAGACAAACCACGTACAGTCTGTTAAGTAAAATTCAAGTAATACATGCAATCATTACAATCATTACAATTTGAGAGACAGTCGAGCAGATCAGTTTCATCAATATCAGTTTCATCAATAACAAGTGCAGAGCAGTTGAAAGTGAGATGATAATGTTTAAACATACCCAATGATGCAAGAGATCTAATAGCAGCAGGTCAAGTATTCCAGTCTGTTGGGGCTTTGAACATGAACGCTCTTCTGCCAATCCATTTTCTATCTGGACAGAGTGTCTAACTTAATGATTTGGCGAATAGGGTACAAAATACTGCTTTAAATAAGGGGGATAGCTAAGATAAATGCATTTAAATATCAGCTGAAGCCAATGCGTGTGTCTTCTTACATTTAATGAAGGCCATTTAAGTTGGTTATACATCGTGCAGTGATGTGTACGAAAAGGACAACCAAGAACAAATCTGCATAGTCTGTTGTAGGCTATGTTGAGTGGAGCAAGATCTGATTTAAGTGCATTTTGGTAGACAACATCACAATAGTCCATAATCGGAAGAATAAGTTGAGAAGCAATTCTCTTTCGGACACTGAGCGTAAAATAATTGCGAGAGCGGTGTAAAACACTGATTCCGTAATTGACTTTTTGTATTTATATGTAGTTTAAATGAAAGTTCAGAGTCAAGCCATACACCAAGATATTTAAAGCTATCAACTTTATGCAGAGAAGTGCCATCCTTACATGTTATTACTACATTAGGTTTGGATTTGAGCTTCTGCCTGGTACCAAAGACCATGGTATAAGATTTTGTTTTGTTGACCAGTAGTTTATTGTGTGATAGCCAGTCCTGTAAGATATTAAAATCTGATTGAAGAGAGATCTGAATTTGTGAAAAGTCAGATTTGGATGTATATATGACAGTGTCATCAGCATAAAGGTGAGTACAACAATTAATGAGACAAGAAGATAAATCATTTATGTAAATAGAGAACAGAAGTGGGCCCAGAGTTGATCCTTGGGGTACACCCTTTTGTTGGATCAACAGGTCAGACTGTTTTCCATTAACAACCACACATTGCTTTCTACTGTGAAGGTACGAGTTAAACCATAACACTGTATTATTAGAAAGGCCAATGCCGTGAAGTCATTCAAAAATGTAAATAGGGCAGTTGTTGTGGAGTGAATAAACCAGGAAGAATCCTGGAAATGAACACAAGGATCCTAGCCTTCTTACAGTGCAGACGCGTTTCTGCTTGCTCTTGCCTCTGCTTACTTTTTTATGCTGTTTTTCTATTTTTCTTTTTCTGAGAACTTCGAGCAGCGGCTCCTGGACATTAACTTATCACTGGGACAGTTATTCTTCGTAAATAGACGGAGGGTTTCAGCCATATTTCAACATTTTTACGACGACCTCTGTCTTACAGTGGCGTGGCCTAGCAACAGCTAAAGCCTGGTACAGCATGCTATTTAGCTTAAGCTAGTTAGCAGCAAAATGCCTCCGTTCTCTACAGATGACTTCCACAAACTTCTACAGAAGATGGCCGTGTTGGAAATGAAAATGCAATTGTTGGAAGTTAACATGGAAGTGAATGGACTAGGTTGGAATGACACCACTTTACCAGTGTTGCAAAATAATGGACAAAGGCATGCTAACTCAAAGCTAGTTAGCAGATACAAGGATTCCAATGAAAAGGAGGGCTGTGTACCGGGTAATAAATCTACAGGTAATAAATCTACAAGTGGTAGTCCTCCCTCGAACTCTCTGGGTGCAAGGCCGAAGAGTAAATCATTTCCATGGGATTTGGGAGGACGAATAGCAGGCAGAGCCCAGCGCTCTGAAATCTGTGATGCGACCGGCTGGCCTGCATTGTTATCACCCAGGAAGAGCGCCTCTTCAACCCCTATTCATACTAGGAAACAGCCGTGGACAGCTGCTAAAGGGAGAACTAAAAACAATCCTCCTAAACCACCGAGTGTGCCAACCCGGAACAGATACGATCCACTGACCGAGAACCGGAGATCTCTTTCTGATGACCTGGATAACCTGTCCTCCTCACACAGCAGGGTAAGGACCAATAGCTACTCCAAAAGTAAAAGGCTAGAGGGAAAGCTAACGACTGGGCCTGAAACTCTGATTGTGGGTGACTCTGCTGTAAGAGATGTAAAAAGTCTGTGTAGTAAGAACAACACCAAAGTACTCTGTTTTCCCAAGGATATGGTCTCTGACTTGGCTGAGAATATCTTGTATATTGGGGCTGAACATCCGACTGTGAAGAATGTGGTACTACATATTGGAACAAATGATGTTGTGAAACAACAGTCAGAAGTGCTGAAAGAAGACTTTAAATGTCTGTTGGAAACTGTCAGCTCTCTAAATGCAGAGGTGTTCATCAGTGGCCCTCTACCGCCAGTCAGAAGAGGAGTGGAGAGATTCAGCAGACTGTTTGCACTGAACACGTGGCTTTCAACTGCCTGTACTGGCCATTCTGTCCATTTTATTGACAACTTTAACTTTTTCTGGGACCGCAGACATCTTTATAAGGCAAATGGAGTTTGCCTGAACAAGTCAGGAGTGAAATTGTTTATCTCTAACATATTCAACTGCCTGCGTCATCAATCTGTTCCCTCTGCCAAGGACAAGCAAGAGGGATTAAAACAAGAGAAAGACACAACACATCGCTCAGAAAACCTTGAAAATCTATCACTGCACCCGCCTGAGGAATGTTTTGATTATGGGAGACAATTGAAGGAGTCTCCAAAGCCCTTCGCCCCCCCTATCACCTCTGAGGATACTCTTCATTCACCCCACAGCCCTCTCTACTCTCCGTTCACCCTTTCACCCTCGCCCACCCTCCTGGAGATCGCTGAACACATGAAGGAGATACAGAGGGTTGGCACCGATTCCTTCCTGGAGTTCAATAACCAAACTAAGGCGATACGCAGGGCTGGCAGCATGTCCTTTACCCCCGCTCCTCAACGACGCCCATCAAAATCACCGAAGCAGAGACGCGCACCACCTCCCCCGTCTCCGTCACCGTGCCTACGTCAACCACCTCCTCCCCCTGGACGCGCACCAACACCCCCGTCACCATGCCTACCACAATCATCCAGACCAAAACGTCGTCCCCCCCCCCTTCAAGACTACTGTCTCCGAAGCCTGATAAGAATGTTTGTGTAAAAAACGCAAACACTGACTGATATATGCTGGGTCCAGGCTCAAGGGTGTATGGCACTCTCAACTCTTTCCAGGACATGCCGGGGCCCTTCCTGCCAGTAGCTTTGCCAATATCTGTGTTGATAGGTAATAGATTAAGAGCGGTGAATCAGCTTAGACACAGGAAGTGCTCAAAAGTTTGTGTGACTTTATCACATTTATAAGTGATTCCATATCAGCCACAGCTTGTTACAAAATACCTGACTGATAGTGTGTTTAACAAACTTAAACTAGCTTTATTAAATGTCAGGTCTTTGGCAGGTAAAACATTTCTAATCAATGATTTTATCACTGAGCACAATCTCGATTTTATGTTTTTAACGGAAACATGGATTGAACAAAATAACAGTGCAGCTGTTCTTATCAAATCAACCCCTCCCAACTTTAGTTTTATGAGTCAGGAAAGAATGCATAAGAAAGGAGGTGGAGTTGCTATTTTGTACAATGATTCCCTTCAATGCAGGAAGACATCTTATGGGAACTTTACTTCTTTTGAATATGTGGCCCTTCAGCTGAAATGCTCCTCTCGAGCTCTGTTCCTAAATATCTATAGACCACCCAAATACTGTGCAAGCTTTTTTGATGACTTTACTGAACTGCTGTCTATAGTGTGTATTGACTTTGACCGTCTAGTCATTGTTGGTGATTTTAACATCCATGTTGACAACCACCAGGACAGAGGGGCTAAAGAACTGTTTTGTGTTCTTGATAACTATGGACTGACTCAGCATGTGACGGAGCCCACGCACAATAAGGGGCACACTCTGGACTTAATTATCTCAAAGGGTCTGAATATCTCTGAGGTTGTGGTGACTGATGTTGCACTCCCTGATCATTCCTTTGTTTTCTTTGAGAGCTCTATTTCTGTTCACAAAAATGTTCAAAAAGAGGTAACCACAAAGCGATATTTAACTGAAAATACTTTATATAATAATAATATTTTTTCTTCCACCCTTGCCCCTGCTAACATCTCAGTAAATGAGCTAGTAGATCATTTTAATTCAAAAATGTAAAATGTTATAGATGCCATTGCTCCAACTAAGGTAAAGGAAGTGACTGGCAAGAAAATATCTCCATGGAGAAAGGCCATGACCGTGGGAGCAGAAAAAAGAGAATGTCGAAAAGCTGAACGCAGGTGGCGAAAAACAAATCTCCAGGTTCACTTTGAAATCTATAAAGAGAGACTTGGCCTTTATAATTTGGAATTGAAATTTGCCCGACAGTCTTTCTTCTCTGATATCATTGCCAAAAACAAAAACAACGCACGTGCCTTGTTCGCTACCGTCGACAGACTAACTAACCCCCCAGTGTCAGTAGCCTCTGAACTTCTATCCACCAGGGCGTGCAATGAATTTACCTTCTTCACTGACAACATTCAGAAAATCAGACAAGCAGTCAGTGCCTCTGCATCAGGTACAGCAAATGTGTTGTCTCTGTGTCCACCTAATATCAATTCAGACATCATGACACAATTCCATCAAATTAATGATAAAAACCTAGAGGACATTATACAACTTCTGAAATCCTCCTCCTGCTGCCTTGATATTATTCCAACAGGGTTTTTCAAAGATGTTTTTCCTTGCATGGCCTCAGATCTACTTCATATAGTAAACAAGTCTCTTCACTCAGGTGTTTTTCCACAGGCCCTGAAAACTGCAGTCATTAAACCGCTCTAAAAAAAGCATAATCTAGACCAGTGGTTGCCAACCAGTCGATCGACCGGGCGATCGCGAGTGTGGTGCGGGTAGATCGCGGACCGTTAAAAAAAAAAGTAACAAAAGAAAGAAAAATAAAATAAAAATAATAATGTTTGAAAAATACATTTTTAGATGTAAACCTATCATCCACCACCCCATTAGCAGGTGTCACTTGATTGACGTATATTTGAGACACCTCAATAATATAATACATTAACCATGCTTTACGTGAACCTCATCATGACACAAGAGGCAAGTCACCAGACCAATCAGAGAGTTGCATGGAAATACACGTTTGCTTGTGTCATTCAAGCTCGGCTCTGTGTGTGTGTGGCAATAGCGCATTTAGTGTGATAGAGAGAGGGAGAGAGGGAGAGAGAGGGACCGGTGCTAGCGGGGACCGTGATGTTAGCATCTGGTTAGCTAGCTGCACTAACGGACATAAGGAGCTGTTTCCACAAGAAGCTGGAGGAGAGTCCCCCCCTGTCAGACTGAGGGGCTCAGGTGAGCTAAAAGACTCTCTGAGTGTTTAGAACGGTTTTGTCACAAATTATTCAAAAGATTATTTCCGCGGCACACCTTCATATGATCATTATAGTTATACAAACAATAAGAGAATAAATGAAAATCAGGTATGAAATACTATATGGCAGTACAACAGTTTAAAAGGGGAGTGATTTGTAAAATATCCATAAAGAAAAAGTAAATCTGTTTACAGTTCTGTTTCATATGGGTGCTGAGAGAGGTATCCATAGAGCTCTTCATGTTGCTCTCAAAGTGCACCAGATTGATGCTTTCAACTTCAATATTAAGGAGCATCCCCCCGGACCCCCCTAGAGGAGGTGAGGACCTAGAGGAGGTGAGGACCCCCCCTAGAGGAGGTGAGGACCCCCCTAGAGGAGGTGAGGACCCCCCCTAGAGGTGGTGAGGTCCGCCCCCCACTCATAAAAAATAGCACTTTACCCCTGCCTATATGCCGTGAGCTGATTATGGAGCCTTCATTGTAACAGTAATTCAGATGCAATTAGCCGATCACCTAGGCCGAGGTCGGTGATCTTGGGCTTAAAAAGGTTGGTGACCACTGATCTAGACGCTTCAGTAATGAACAATTACAGGCCCATATCAAACCTGCCATTTCTAGGTAAAATCATTGAAAAAGTAGTCTTTCAACAGTTGAGTAATTTCTTGCATTTAAATAACTGTTTGGATGTGTTCCAGTCAGGATTTCGTCCAAACCACAGCACTGAGACTGCTCTTGTAAAGGTCTTCAATGACATCCACTTAAACACAGACAGTGGCAGAACTTCAGTGTTAGTATTGTTAGATCTCAGTGCTGCGTTTGACACTGTTGACCACAACATATTACTAGACCGACTAGAAAACTGGGTGGGACTTTCGGAAACAGTTCTAAATTGGTTTGAATCCTACTTAAAGGACAGAAACAACTTTGTTTCTATAGGCAAATACAAATCTGAGTTGACAACTATGACATGTGGGGTTCCTCAAGGCTCCATCTTGGGGCCTCTTCTCTTTAACGTCTACATGCTACCACTGGCTCAGATAATGAAAAACAACGAAATAAGTTACCATAGCTATGCGGATGACACACAAATTTACATAACCATTTCCCCAGGAGACTATTCTCCAGTTAAAACACTGAGTAAGTGCATTGAACAAATCAATGACTGGATGTGTCAGAACTTTCTCCAATTAAACAAAGACAAAACTGAGGTAATGGTTTTTGGAGCCAAGGCAGAACGTATAAAAGTTAGCGCTGAGCTTCAGTCTGTAATGTTCAAAACAACAGATAAAGCCAGAAATCTAGGTGTAGTCATGGACTCTGACCTGAGTTTCAACAGTCACATTAAAACAGTTACTAAATCAGCCTACTATCACCTAAAGAACATATCTAGGATTAAAAGACTAATGTCACAGCAGGATCTGGAGAAACGTGTCCATGCTTTTATCTTCAGTAGACTCGACTACTGTAATGGTGTCTTCACAGGTCTCACTAATTAGCTATTAGAAAAGCTGCAGCTGATTCAGAACGCTGCTGCTCGAGTCCTCACTGACACTAAGAAAGTGGATCACATCACTCCTGTTCTGAAGTCTTTACACTGGTTCCTCACTGACACTAAGAAAGTGGATCACATCACTCCTGTTCTGAAGTCTTTACACTGGCTTCCTGTCTGTCAAAGAATAGATTTTAAAATACTGCTGCTGGTTTATAAAGCACTGAATGGTTTAGGCCCTAAATACATTTCTGATCTCCTGATAAATTATGAACCATCCAGAACTCTCAGGTCTTCAGGGACTGGTCAGCTTTCTGTCCCCAGAGTCTGAACTAAACATGGAGAAGTTCAGTTATTATGCTCCAAATATCTGGAACAAACTCCCAGAAACCTGCAGGTCCGCTGCAACTCTGACTACTTTTAAATCCAGGCTGAAGACTTTTCTTTTTGTCACTGCTTTTAATTGAAACTGAGCCGTTGTGTTCATCAGTAAAGTGGAACTTCTGTGTGAACTATTCATATCTTAAACTCCACTGTAACTTTTTATTCATGTACTTTTTATTCATGTATTTTTTCTATTAATGCTTCTTTTATGATCTTTTACTGTTTTTAAATGCCTTTGTCTGAATGTCTTTCATTTTTGTAAAGCACCTTGAATTGCCTTGTGTTGAAAGGTGCTATATAAATAAACTTGCCTTGCCTTGCCTAGCCATCAGATATCTTTACTATCTTCTGTAGAAGTGTTTGCAAGGCTCACATTCCCCTTTAGATCTGTCCAGTGTTTCTACAACGGAAATCACTGCTGTCTGTTTTAAAACACTTAAACAATGCCTGGAAGAAGATCAGAGGACACTGAGCCAATGAGAGTTCATACAAGAGTAGAGACCCAGCACCCCGACGGCCTAAAGACGCTGCATGAGTTCGGCCTCTTACCTCGTACAGAGCTGGTCTGACTGGCTGTCTGCAGGCCAGCTCTGGTTCTGGATCTCTTTCCACACTGGGGACAGCAGGGGTCTCCTGATGGAGGGCGCTGCTCCCAGTATGAGGTGATGCACTGTCTGCAGAACCAGTGTCCACAGCTGGAAGAGACTGGATCCTTCAGGACGTCCTGACACAGAGCACAGCTGGACAGCTGCTGCTCCACAGGAACACCACTCTTCCTCTTCCCTCTGAGGAGATGAACATATCCTTTATAGCACTTTACATTAGAGGAGCTGATTCTCACCAAAGGTACAACAAGGGGCCACATTCTACTTCGATTTTAGAAAATAGGTCTATATCTGTATATAATATATCTTCGCGGTCAGGCAGATAGTTTAAGCTTCACATTATTATAAAAGCATCCTGTCTGGATTCATCACCCAGAGGAGCACATGGTCACCGTCTCTACTAAGACACACACAGCTGTATTAACCTGGTGCACTATAGCGTTATAAACACAAGATAGCATTTGCTGTGAATTAATAACAATAGAAATATGGAAAGGATGCAGCGATAACAACAATAACTATGCTGCTCCATCATCACTCAGAATGACTTCATGTAGTCATAAGTACAGCAGTGAGTATATTGTTAGCCCCACAGACAGTCTCTGATTCATACAGGAACATTAATAACCCTGATTTAATATGAGCTGCTGTAGAGCTCTGTTCTCCTCTCTGATTCCCCTCAGACCGTCAGAGACCACAGGAGCACAATCTCAACACTGACAGGTTTTTGGAACAGAGCGTCACAAACTTTACACTTAAGTTGAAATGTTTCTCGCTACACGAATACGCAGGTGACATGAATTTAACATCTTCACTTTATTCGTGTTGCCAGGCACATATCTGGGTCTTTGCATTGAGTCTACATGTGATCTCTCAAAACTCTGTTATATCTGCTAATGCTAAACACAACCAGCTGACCAGGTTATTACTATTTATTGATAATACATATCATAAACATGCCCAAGTAGTGCAATATATTTAGTTTTGAGAATATTTGGTCTTTAACAATATTTTTGCAATTTAAAACCATTCACCACACATTTTGTAGTCTTTTTGCGTATTAGAAACGGAGTTGGCGAAACTAAAACTGCAATATAATGTTTAAGCAGCAATAATAGATATGACATATTTTTTAAATGTCTCCAGTACCGATAAAGTCGGAGCTTGGCAGTACCACGGTCTTTAAAAATTAACCCCCGGGGCCCCTTTAATACCGGGGCTCGGTCCCCAACCCCCACCACTGATTCAATGATGATGTAACTGTCAATAGAAATACCCTTAAATAATGTTAGCTTGCTGAACTCTACTGAACACATGACATTAAAGAACAGTTTAAATGATACGATAACATACAAACTGAATCCTCTTCAGGTCAGGTTACAGCAGAAACTCTTACCTTGTGTCTGAGGGTCCAGGTTCATGACTGAAGACTGGAGGTGGACTCATAGACCGGAGACTCCTCAGACAGCTGGAGACAGGAAACCCATCCTCTTCCTCATCTTCTAAATCACTCATTTTCTCCAGTCTGAGAGATAAACCAGTAACACTGAAGACACACACACACACACACACACACACACACACACACACACACACACACAATAAAAAAGGTCTCATTGGACTCTCGGACGCTGATGTTCTGACATCCAGTTTAACAGAGTAAATAATGAATGTGTTAGAAAGCAGATGCTGGTGTTAACACTCACCCTGTTGTTCTCCTCGTGCTCCGTCCAGCTGTGAAATGGAGTCTGGCAGTCTGACTTCATACTTTCACTTCCTGTCTGCAGCTCCTCCTCTTGTTTTCATAACCAGCCTGAACATGTACTGGGATTATTTTCAGTAAATAATAATAATAATAATAATAATAATTCAACAGTGTGAAAATAACCCAGTAAACATCCTGCATCTAAACTTTAAAGTGTGTAGGTCTCTCTCTCTCTCTCTCTCTCTCTCTCTCTCTCTCTCTCTCTCTCTCTCTCTCTCCTACAGTACTTTACGTCAACTGTGCTGTCAACTCACAAACATGCCCTGCTCTCCCCCTTTCTTCCCCCCTGCTCTCTCTCTCTTGTGTGTAATAACTACGTTGGTCCACAACGTAGGACGTAGTATTTCTACAAAAACGCCTCTGAAATTGTAAGATCCCTACGTTTTTTTCACCATTCATTCCAATGGCTCGCGTCTATGTCACGTGATCTTCACATTTCTCCCTGCAGAAAAAAAAACATGGCCGAACTTCGTTTTATTCTCGGTGTAAAATGCCTATTTTAAAGTTAGTTTGGCCATTAAAATGCGTTTTCATGTCATTTGATGCGAGAAATATGAGTTGTTATTTCAGATTATGTGTGCAGTGGATGTACATGATCTTTAGTTTGCTAGTTATTACGAAGATTACTTCAGGAAATTGTGTCTAACGTTTTCATTGTTACCAAGGTTGTTGCTAGGGACGCTGCTATCGATATTATTTCTGTTACGTTGTGTAACTGTTTAATGGTGTTATCTTTATTGCTACCCGCTTCCCCGTCAATGTATAGTGTTGGTCCACAGCGCAAACGTATTAGTTTAACAAAATCCGCATCTAAAATTGTGGCATAGATACGTTATTTTCCCCTGTGCAATTCTCCATTTACTTACATTTACATTAGGACTTTTTACAAGCTGTCTCTACCCAGCTGCGTGACAGAGACCTTCTCCTCAGCAGGTCGCCTCCAGAGGTCATTTCATTCACCAGGTATTATTTAACTGATGTAAGAGAGAGAGTCAGAGGGGCTGCTCTGAGATGGAAGAGGAAGCAGAGAGTCATGAAGGTGCATTGGGCCGAGGGGGAATCAATCAATATGAGACCGAGTCAGAGGAGGGGTGACGTTCAGTCACAGAGAGCAAGGGTTAGGGAAATATAACTCAAAGGTTTTTATGACGAAAAACTCCCAAAAAATAATAATCTTTTTATTTTTCAGTAAATTTGATTTTTGTTCCCTTTTGAATAATAATTTAAGATTTACAAGAAAAAACGTCAAATGTGAAAAAAATTTAATATTCCTGATTTTTTTCCCGTCAAATTTGTAATTTATACGAGAAAAAAGAAATATACAATATTTAAGATTTGTTTTCTCATGAATTTTGGAATATATAATCTAAAGAAAATGAAGAATATTTTTGCCATTTCTGAAATCTGAGATTTCCCCCCTCACACACCATATGTATTAACATGTCTTTATCCCACAGCGGCTCGAACACAGCTGAGACAAACTGATCTGAACCGTTAAAGACTTCCTGCTCTGGAAAAAAAGGAACCACTGAATATTCAGGAAACATCTCAAAGGTCTTCAGAGCAGTTTACACATCCTACTGTACCTGTGTGTGCATAGATATAAACACACACAGTGTGTCCACACACACACACACACACACACACACACACACACACACACACACACACACACACACACACACACACACACACACACACACACACACCTTTCTGGGAAAGTTACGACTTTTTTGTTGTAAATTTCAACTTTATTTTCTGAATGTATTTCTCTGAGTGTGTGACGGTGTGTGTTGACTGACATCAGCATTAATCAAACAGCAGTGTCAACATGAAACCTGTTGATTCTGGTGCGTTCACCAACAATGAAATACCATGAGCCGGCAGTAAAGGATGCAGCTTCATTATAACACCTGTTGATTTTCACCTGGCTCTGCTTTTATTCATGCTCTCTGATGTGGAGGGACACAACGGACCAATGTTCATAAGAGAGGGGTTTCACGTCTTTGTTCAAAAGTCCTGCATGAGGAGATCTGGAAATGTTCATAAATAGATCAATAAAAATCTCTATGGGTTCAAAATGAAACTGTTGTTGGTTATTTTGATGGAGACTTCTGGACAGATGGAAGAGTACACACATCCTTTACTCAAGTAGAAGTACACACATCCTTTACTCAAGAAGAAGTACACACATCCTTTACTCAAGTAGAAGTACACACATCCTTTACTCAAGAAGAAGTACACACATCCTTTACTCAAGTAGAAGTACACATATCCTTTACTCAAGTAGAAGTACACACATCCTTTACTCAAGTAGAAGTACACACATCCTTTACTCAAGTAGAATTACAGATACTCGTGTTTAAAAGTACTCTGGTAAAAGTAGAAGTACTGATTACACTTCTTTACTCAAGTAGAAGTAAATAAGTATGGGCTTTGAAATGTACTTCAGTAAAAAGTACCCATAACTAG